>JNEU01000735.1:0-41951 GCA_000697475.1 Lichtheimia corymbifera B2541
TTTTTGGCGGATATGACCGTAGCCAATAGCAACGACGAATGATAATAAAGAAGTGTTTGTAACGTAAAAGAGATGATGTTTATTCATATGGTGGAATGGGGATATTTATATGAGATAGCTAATGTATAATATGTGGCAAAGTAAAGCTGCGCCTTGCTGCGCATAAGCTACGGATGCTGAGGTGGCTCACCGTGTAACAGAAGTTGATGTCAAAAGAATATTGCTGCGCCAGCGCATAGTACCCCGACAATACCCCCTCTCCAGATTATTGCACGTCCTCGTGCATAGATGTACTTGCAGCTTGAGCGAGACGTTGGCGTTCTTGAGCACGTGATGAAGCAGGGTCGTACCATGGTTCCGGAATTGGATTCTTGACATTGAGAGGTCTTAAGCGATCGGTGTGTACCATGGATGAATAAACTTTGCCTTGCATGTCTTCAAGCTTGTATGTGTGATATTCTTGATTCTTGCCAATGACGCGATAAGGGCCTTTCCAATTGTATTCAAGGCTAAGCTTGTTTTCATGGCGCATCGCAACAATATCACCAACAGAAAAATCTTGCGGTTTAAGTACGGCATCCCATCGTTGCTTGTCAAGTTGAGCATTGCTTTGAAGTCGATTGATGGCCTGGTTGCGGGAATCACGTAACTTGCGTAATTCAGGTAAACGAGAGTCTGCAAGTGCTTGAGGATCATCAGATGGATTTGATAGGACCATTGGTTGCAAGGTATCACCAGGAAGAACAGGATCGCGGCCATATACCATATAAAAAGGACTAAGACCGGTTGTACGATGCTTGCGAATTCGACAGGCAAAAACAGCAGTGTCCACAAATTCATCCCAGCGATGAATGGCACCATTGACGTATTTGCGCAACATTTGTTTGAGGATCCCATTTGTGCGTTCAGCTTTGGCATTTGTACGTGGGTGAAAAGCAGACGTACGCTTGTGTTGGATCTTCAGGCGGCCAAGGTAATGAGCGAGAATGTTGGAAAGAAAATTTGCACCACGATCCGTAACGATTTCATGCGGGCAACCAAAATGCATAACGATCTCCTCGTGCATGAACTTGGCAATCGCTTCTCCAGTAGCATCTCGCACAGCACGTGCACAGGTCCAATTGGTAGTAGAGTCAACTGCGACAAGAAGCCATCGATTGCCTTTAACCGTTGGTGGCAGTTCACCAATAAAATCCAGGTGCCATCGAGCAAAAGGAGCGGGAATATCCAATGGTTTCATAGGAGCATGGTGCACATGACGATCAGCATTGGAAGCGAGTTGGCATTGTGGGCATTCCTTGATCCATGTATTGATGTCATTTTGCATATCAGGCCACCAATAGCGTTTCTTGATCAAGTCATATAATGTCTTGTTGCCAGGATGTCCAAAGCCAGTGTGGAATTGTTGTACAAGATCAGCACGCCGAGCGAACAACACATAACGCACCTCGTTGGTTTGTTCTCCATTCTTGATGAGACGGTAGACTTGATCATTGCGGGTCACAAATCGTTGTCGATGCTTTTGTAATAAATCCTTGTATAATGATGTCCATTGTTCTTCAGGCTTCGCATAAAACTTTGGCCAATCGGTTTCTTGGATGGCACGCACCGCATACAGATATTCAGGCTCCATGTCTTGTTCAGATGTATCACACCCAGGTCCATCACGACGTGAAAGTAAATCAGGCACATGGTTATCTTTCCCCGGCTTGTATTGGATGTTGGGATCGTATAACTCCAATTCAGCAATCCAACGAGTGAGGCGTGGTGTAGGCTTGGTTTGTGTGCGGAAATATTTCAATGGATGATGATCGGTATACACGATATAGCTCCTCCCTTCCACAAAACAACGCCATGATTTCAATGCATGCAAGATACCCAAAAGTTCTCGTTCTTGTGCTGGATAATTGCGCTCAGCTGGTGATAACTTTTTGGATTCAAACGCCACTGGATGCATGAGACCATCATCACCTTCTTGAAGCAGTACGGCACCAACACCAAAATCAGATGCATCAGTCTCGATTGTAAATGGCTTGTCTGAATTGGGTGGCAGCAAAATTGGTGCATTGGTCATGCGGGCTTTGATTTCTTCAAATGCAGCTTGACACGCGGGGGTCCACACAATAGCCCTTTTCTTTGCTCCTGTTCCTTGTGTCAAGTCTGTCAAAGGTGTAGCAATCGACGAGAAGTTGCGAATGAACCGACGATAATGCGAACCCAACCCAATGAACTGTCGTACTTCTTGCACATTCCTTGGTACTGGCCATTCTTGAATCGCCTTCACCTTCTGCACCGAAGGGCTTACTCCTTTTCCGGACACGCGAAAACCGACAAACTCCAGCTCAGTCTTGAAGAACTCGCACTTTTTCTTGTTGGCAATCAGCTTGGCATCTTGGAGACGACGTAACACTTCACGCACATGGCGCTCATGTTCTTCCTTGGACTTGCTGTAAATGAGGATATCATCCAAATACACCAACGCGTACTCATCAAGACAGTCTCCCAGTACTGCATTCATCAAGCGTTGAAAAGTAGGTGGTGCATTTGTCAATCCAAAAGGTAGGACCAACCATTCCCAAGAACCATATCGTGTATTGAATGCGGTCTTGTCAACATCCTCATCTCGAATCCTCACTTGATGATAGCCGCTCTTCAAATCGATACTCGAGAAATATTTGGCACCGCCTAAACGATCCAAGCATTCATCGATACGAGGTAACGGATGTGAGTTGCGTTTGGTGACTTGATTGATTGCGCGATAATCAATACACAATCTCATAGATCCATCCTTCTTGCGTACGAATAATACTGGTGCTCCCCAAGGTGATGTACTTGGTCGAATAAGCCGTAAGTCTTGAAGCTCCTTCAACTGCTTTCGCAATTCATCCAACTCACGTGGACTCATCTTGTATGGTGGTCGGTTAATAGGTGCAGCATCACCGGTATCGATAACATGGGACACATTGCGATCTGGTGGTAATCCTGGAAGCTTGTCTTGGAATACATCCTTAAACTCGACGATCAATGACTTGACTTTGGCATCCTCCACATCCCCAGAATCTTCGGCCTCTGGACGAAGGTAACAAGCAAACATATGCTCAATCTTCTTGTCACGCTGATAACGTTGAACTTGTCTAGCCGAAATGAGATATGCCAATTCTGGAACTTCACGCTGGTGCTTAGGACGAATGGTGTATGTGATGCCAGCATCAACAATCTTCCAAGTGTCACGATCCCAGTCAGGAATTGGCTTGTGTTGCTTGATCCAATCGCGCCCCAATATAAGATCGAACTTGGTATCCAAGACGTAAGCAGTTATTTGATGCACAAATCCACCAGCATTCAATTGGAGATTCACTCGTTCATCGATACGCATGCAATGACCACCAGCAGTTTCTACACTTCGGCCTTCAACACGCTGCCGCGGCACTCCTTGAACCAATAACGGTGATACATATGTCGATGATGCACCACTGTCCAGCAAAATGTCGCAAGGATACCCATTACATGTCATGGAATATAACGGTAAATCGGTACTGGTTGTGGTGAAAAGCTTCTCAAGATGATTCATGTCATTTTCCAGGTTGCCCTCGTAAGGACGAAAAATGGCATCAAAGTCGGTGTCAATGTCGAGAAGATGAGCAGTCGGTGGATCTTGTTTCACGGTGCGTACTTGATGGTCCAGTCTTGGGAAATCGTGTTGTATGCCAGGTTCTTGCTTGTGGAGTGGTTCTTCGTATGTCATCCCTCGAAATGGTCGAAAACGGTAAGCATCCGGTAACGTGTCTAATGCGCATTGTCTTGCAAAATGTCCTTCGTTTCCACAGTTGTAGCAAATTACGGGCCTTTCTTCGATATAGTGTTGTCCATAGTATCTTGTATCGTGTCTCGAATAAAAATCGTGTCGTCTGTACATAGTGGATCGAGAAAGCATCAGCTACCAATTGTCGTATATCCTTTTGCGTCGTCTGGCGGTATAACACCGTAGCCAGGGATGTAAACACCTCTTTACAACTACCCGCTCAATATAGACAAGAACTATGATTCACCGGATCAAAAGCTAAAGATTTATTCTCGGTGTCGCAGCAGCCTTTTATAAAGGCTGCTCAGCACCGCAGCATGTGCAACATTACAAATCTAAAATATCATCCGACAGACAGCCGTAGGTCACGTGACCTGACATTTGTCGGTACACTTCTTTACCCTTTTGCTGAGATCACATGATCTTGATACATAATTCCAGTACATTCCTTTTGACACATTACACACGCTGTCACAGCTTTCCATCACTTTCCCTTTCCTCTCGTTTCTAGAAACACCACACACACATGTATATAAATGCACATGGTATTCAAAAATAAATCATCATCTTTATCTCCTGTAAAAAGTCATCTCCTATCATTTGTTGCTTTGGCCTTGCTTCGCAGCCATTCTCAACCTCGACACATTTGGAGGTTTTTTGGCGTATATGACCGTAGCCAATAGCAACGACGTGTCGTTATCGTATGGCTGATTAGCAGTGGCAATGATAATACTTTTGATGTTGTTGTGATAAGTGATGATCTTTATTGCTAAGCATATTTATGATGTATATGGGTTCTATGAACGATGTGGAAGATGCTAGTAAATGGGCTTCTAGCAATTGCCAGTATCAAAAGGAAAAGGGTTCTAGAAAGAACGAGCAAAAGCTAGGTCAATGGTTCGTGAAACTGAGTTTATTGATGAAATAATAAAACCACCTGAGAAGAATGTTAATATGTGGTTGAATCAAGAACTACTCGGATGTGTGGATCCAGTGCCCGAACATAAGATAACCTTGAATAAGGTACAGATCAACCGTTGTATGATAGAAGTGAACGGTGTGTATCCGTGCACGACACTACCAAAGGAGCAAAGTGCAGCTGGGTTGGCAACCTGATATAAAAGGTTTTGATGTGGGAGTGCTTAACGACAAAACATTTGGATGTAATCGTTGGTAATCCTTTCATGGAGGACTGGGTCAAACGTGTCGAAACGCGGCTCGATATTGACCTAGCAAACGAGCAGAAATAGAATGTGAGAGTTTGTCATGCACGTGATGTCGTGTGACAAACCTTGTTCGAACATGCGTCTTATATCGATAGCTGGTGTTTCCTGCTTCTTGTTCTTAGACTTGGGCTTCTTCTTGGCCATGGCGATGAATAAGTGTTTAGAGAAAGAAAGTGGGTGAATGTTGTTATACTAGCAGTCATTTCGCTGACCAAAAAATATGCCTTGAGCTCGAAGTACCGTATTCATTTCATAGACATTGAAGTGTTTACAATTTATGCATCACTCTGTAGAAATTGCAAAATCGACGTTGACCAACCACTTGAGCCGCCTGAATATCTTCTTCGAGCCTCTCAGCTGGGGTATGTTGACCAGTTGCACCTCCATAACGGAGCCAGACTTGGTCCTCAGTATGTCGCTCGTGGTCTTGGACTATTGTCTCCAAAATGTATTCGGCAAAGTCGTGATCAGCATATTGATGGTTATATTGAGTGAGTGCGGTAAACAGCTCGCTCTTGGTAAAGAGAGCCGATCGGATATAATAGTGTACTTATGTCACCTACAAAGGAGTCCCAAATTTCCCATCAGACTGAGGTTGCCTTTTACCTATAAATGATAGGTATACCTACCACAAAGGATCCATCAAGGAACACAGCCAAGTGTCATTAGGTACCAATGACCAATGAAGAGCTACATAGATAAATGCATGAGTACCCTCATTTAGGGGATCGCATAAATACCATCCTTGAGACTTACTAAAAAGGGCCATTGATTGATGGCGGTATGCATACAAGCAGAAAGAAAGGGTGTGAAATAGTGTTGGTGACAATAGCCTTGTTTATATTTGAGTGGGCGTGGGAATTGTTGTCATGATGGATCGAACTGATAAAGTGGTCAAGCGCATTGAGAGTGGCGAATCGAAGTGATGGAAAGTCAACAGCTGATGCCCAAGTCCACCTGCGACTTGAAAGGTGATTTTTTGTAGGCGACATAAGTATGTCCATATTCGACATTTTGATATGCAGCTTATATTGTTGACCGCACTGCCACGAGTTGATCATGGTACCGTAACCAACTTTTGCAGATGCTTCACGGAGAGATAGCTACATCGAAAGTAACAGGGTGGCGTGTATGAGTAGTGACCCATCAAGCGACATGTCCAAGGTTTACCTTTTTATAAGAATCCAATACCACAATGAGGACGACGACAACAATGAGAGCAGGAAAACAAAGAAACCCTATGAATGACACCAAGGATCAGCACTTATTCACAGGGTTGCAAGAGGTGATTACACACAAACCTTGGAAATTTGACCTTGTAAGCAACCGAAAAAGACATAAAGAAGAAAGAAAGGTGTGGGTGTATGATGAACGGCGACAACATCCTTTTATTGTGCATTGTGGGCGTGGGTATTTCTGTCTGCTGGGGATGATGCATTGATAAATTAATGCAAGAGCTGATAGTGATGGGGCGCCATGTTGTCTATGTACAGTATGTACATCAGCCAAATTAGTGCAGGTGATAAAAGATCTACCAAGGAAGTTAATCACTTCTACGCCTAATGCACATCCCTGTCATTATAAAGGTGACTCACTATGTTGTCAACCTGCTCTTGGTGCTGGTTTGGGTGTTCGGTGTAAGCAGTGAGGGTGGTGATTTAACGGCTTCCCTTCATAATCGTTCAGCAAGTGAAGGGTTTCAAGGGTATAAGGATGCTGATGATTGCTCATGTTGGCGAGTAAGGTTGAATGGGTTAAGAGGCTATGATTACCCTTTTGGTCATAAGGTATTTTTATACGTATGACAATCATTGTCTTTGTGATGGATAACCTGAATCAGGTTATCCGCCGCTTCAATTGATGATGCATATAAACATGCCAGCCTTATGTCATAATCAGAGTTCTCCCACAAGCCCGCAAACAAATGGCATTGCATGCTCATTCATTTCGTCTTTCTGACAATGGTCTATTGTAGAACCTTCGCATCTCTCAATTTTTTCGATCTACATGTATATGCACTCTACTAGTCAATGCCACCTTTTGTAATATGAAATAACGCTTTATGACATCAAGGGAGAAGGGGCATGGGATAGTGATGGTTTATGCTAATTGGGCATATATACGTTTAGGATACGTCATAAATCAACCGTGCTCTAGACGATCTTGCTGTATTCCAACGACCACAGTATTGTACGCACTAGTCTAACGCAACAGCAACGACAACAACACCACATTCTATACTTTGCAACAACTATCTACAGCATTGCTTCTACTCCATTTCGTAATTCTTCGTTGGTCATCGGTCATATTGGTGCAAGCATTCCTCTCGTAGTTACGCGTCTTCATTGTAGTAACAGCTGTCTAAACGATCTCTTCTACAGAGCTGGTTCCACTTGTAAGCTTGACGATGGGCCGCCACTGGAATCGTATCTTCAACAATTGCTGTCGTTTGACCATCTTGAGATCCTTGGTCTTGGTCACGTGGCTTCGATGCAACATTTCAACTGACATTGAGCAATCCAACATTATCCTTCCATGTCAAAGGGCACCTCAAGTAAACGATTCACACTTTACCGGATGGTGTGATATTGATCCTTGGAATACAATGAACGACTTTTGACAAGGTGGCTTTTTGAAAACAATACCAGCAATCAGCAGCAGTAGATCATCAATGAAGATAACGACAGCAAGTTGCTATAGCAATGGATGGTGCGAGGCGCCCATACGACCCGTTCCTGATTTTCCATGCCTCGACGCAAGAATACCATATATCCGCTAGGCTCAAGTCGCTATGAGAGAAGGATGAATCGACTTTATTTACGAGACACATTGTCAATGCCCCTTTCTTTGTCCAAGACGCCTGACATGATCCAATTACTGCGAATGACTCGACGATGGGAAAAGATAGCTCTTATTATATTAGATCTATCATTTTACTCTCTCAAATATAATACAAAAGTACATCGATAAAGCGTGCTTGGATGTGGAAACATGTAAAGGGAATGGTGACAATTGATGTTGCGGATGGGATATGGGTAGCCACTAGTACATTACAAGCAAAGGATAAGGAATACCAAATTAATTGCACTCATCTCATCAATCAGAGCTTTTCGAGGAAGTATATAATAACTCATGGCGCATCTGCAATGACAAGGATGGCTTCTTGGGTTGACTGATATAAATGACCTTCTTCCCACCCATCATTGGTAATCAATTGTCAAGATCAGCTGGTAGCTTGTGAATATAGTACTAGTAAAATGTATGTCGATAGAATGATAATAGGGCACTTCATCGACGAGGATGTTGTTTTGAAGAAGGGCTGATGGTTTACTACCATCAAGTAACCAACTTGATGGAGAAGTGATGATGCTGCGATTCACCCGATTTGCCGGTCCAATGTTGCCAACCTTTTTGCGGGGATCATACTCATTTTTAATAGCATCTTTCTATATTATCCTGCAACTCGGGGAAAGGTGGGGTCATACAGCGAGTTATCCCGAAGATGCAAAGATGTGGGGTATGCTGTCAACATATGACAAAACGTAATCAGTGGTACAACAAGTATTACTGACAATGCAGCTCTGTCTCTTCCTTTCAGTCGCTTCGTTGGTGATCATACCATGGCACAGCTACGCAGTATAGCATCATCTCATGTCACGATATCCCCCTTTTTAGCAGACTTGATTATGCCACAAATCAGTGTATATCAAAATGCTTATGTCATTAAGACATCTGGTGCAGTTATCATCATACAAGCACTTGTCCCACACTGTAATTGGATCAAGTGACCAGTTTCATCCATCTTGAACCTGACGGGAAAAAAATAAAGCATTTCATCCATCAATCAGCGAATGCATTCGTGTGAAAATTTGATACATCGTCGTAGCTTGAAGAAGGATTCATGACCATCAGCGCAAACATACAGCGTATAAACGGAGGTTCTCGTGATGGTGTCCCATTAACTGAAATGGGCAATGAGACAAAGGCGAAGCAAGGTATCAACCATTACTCCGCATTGATAATGGAATCATAGATTATATATTGACGTCAAATAGCCGGGAGCACTACAAGGGGTTAAGGAAAGGCTTTTCTTGCTTATCTCACGATGAATTGACCAATGTAGAGGCTATTTTCATGGTTGCTATGAAGCATGTCCCACAATACCAAATCAAGCTTATCTCTATATAGCGAATACTGGTATTGGCGGGACGTCCAAAGCGGGCAAAAATCACCCATTAAATACGACTTATGCGGAAAATGTCTGTGCAACCACTCTCAATCAATCAAAACGCAAATCAGTATCACGAACCCTACGTCCAGGTACCGAAGGCCGCTGTGTCACGCTGGATTTTGATTTCGGGGAAACGTTAAAATGTCGTTTTGATCCGACAAGCGTAAGCATATGTCAAAAGAAAAAAAACGCTATCGAGATCCACGGATGATTCATGATTGAGGAGCGTAATCGTAACGTCTGCTCTTATAATCGTAGTGGATGGTTATACTTGTCTTGAGCAGCGTGAGTATTACCTTGGATGGTCAATTCTCTATCACAATTGGATTTATCATTATACATGATATCGTTCTCACCCAACCACCCATCATGGTTACTGAGTGACGAAAATGGCTAGCATCGGAAAAAGATACGGTTGATGTTGCATTCGTATTATGGACCACAACGTAAAACGTGCGAGCGAGAAAAAGATATAAAAGCATGGATCGGTGTGTTTGTCGGATTGCTCAAGGGTATCTATTATCATCTTATCATGAAGCTTTCTACTTTGTTTACTGCCAGCTTATTCGCTCTTGGAGTAACTGCAAAGCCTATCCATCATGGCAACAACAACGGCATTGTTCCTGGCAAGCACTATGACCGTATCTTTATCATTTATCACGAGAACAAGGATTATGATGATGTCCTGGCTGATGAATACTTTCCCACCATTGCCGAAAACCACAACGGTAAGTTTCGATCCGTAGATGGTTATGATATACTCATATTTTTGCATTATAGGCGTTGTGTTGACCAACTACCATGGCGTTACTCATCCATCCCAACCCAACTATGTAAGTATGAAAGGGATCAAATTGGCCTATTGGCTCATTAGGTGTGTACCTAGGTTGCCTTGATCTCTGGTTCCATTGAAGGCATCAACCGTGATAACAACTCTGACGTTGATCGTCAATCCATTGTGGACCTTTTGGAGAAGAAGGGTATCTCCTGGAAGTCGTACCAACAAGGCTATCCTGGTGACTGTTTCAAGGGCGAGGAAAGCGGTACCTACCGTCGCAAGCACAACCCCTTCATGTCGTTCACCAATATCCACAATGATGAGAAGCGTTGTGCCAACATTGTTAATGTCGATCAGCTCTACGAAGATATCAAGACTAACAGCGTTCCTCAATTCGTGTGGTTCACTCCTGATGTAAGTATTGACAGGTTCTAGTGGGTTATATTTGCATGCAAAGAAGGCTAACATGGATGACTACTTGTAGATGAACAATGATGGTCATGGTAAGACCATGCATTTCCGGTTTCCCGGATTGTGATTTACTCATGTATTGAATAGATACCGATCTTGCTTACTCTTCTAACTGGACCAAGAGCTTCATTGAGCCCCTCATGAAGGAAAAGAACCTTACCAAGAATACCTTGTTTGTGCTTACTTGGGATGAAAACGACACCTGGACTATCCCCAACCAAGTCTACGCTGTTCTTTTTGGCCCTGCTGTCAAGCGCTCTGTTAAGACCGAT
This sequence comes from Lichtheimia corymbifera B2541, assembly GCA_000697475.1. Classification (NCBI taxonomy): domain Eukaryota; kingdom Fungi; phylum Mucoromycota; class Mucoromycetes; order Mucorales; family Lichtheimiaceae; genus Lichtheimia; species Lichtheimia corymbifera. Next base: position 10,781 of record JNEU01000735.1, read on the forward strand.
GACACTGCTTATAACCATTACTCAGTTTTGAGAAGTGTTGAGGAGAACGTAAGTATTACAAGGAACAAGAGACGTGTAGTAAAGTTTTATTCACTCATGGTTATTAGTGGCACCTTGGCAACCTTGGTCTCAATGACCTTAACCATACCGCCATCCGCGTCAAGGACAACTGCTAAGCAGTTACATATGTATTATCATTATCTTATTGCAGGCTACAATAAATGTACATGTATTTTTATCTCTTAAGGGTTCCTTTATCAAATGTTTATGATGTATCTCAATTCCACCCATCAAGAGGATGAACTATCCTCACTTTACCTAAAGATTCCATCCCTTCAAATAAATCCTTCCCTCTCGCATGAAGCTGCTCATCCGATTATTTGTATCCCTCTATATATCCACATTCAAACTTGGAATTGCCTTGGATTATGCCCACAACACATTTATTTTGCGAAAAAGGACATAAAGGTAAGATGCTGCTGTAGTAGCAATTTAGCGGTAACGACGAAGGGAAAGAGTGTTGCGTCTCTTCCAGTTGGAGTAACGGCCAGCACCCTTGGTCTTGGTGTACAAGTGACCCTTGCCCTTACCACGGCTCTTCTTGCCAATGGAAGTAAGACCACGGGCTTCACGGCGCTTGTGAACGGGGTTGACGATCCAGTTGATACGGGCATCACGACGGATAGCCTTGTGGGAGGGGTCAACAAGGATAACTTCAAAGTACTTGTAGGTAGCATCTTGGTTGATCCAGTAAGAGTTCAAGACACGAAGGTTGGCACACTTGCGACCAACACGTTCTTCAGCAGTGGAACGAAGGGAGCGTTGGTACTTGAGTTGGCTGACACCCTCATTGACAGGCTTGCCATAGGTAGCACCCTTGGGAACAGGTCTCTTGCGGCCACCACGACGGACACGGATACGGTAGATAACGTAGCCTTGCTTGGCCTTGTAACCAAGACGACGTGCCTTATCAGGACGGGAAGGACGGGAAGCACGGTGGCACACGTTCAATTGACGGTATTCCCAGCAGCGAACACGCAACAAGAAACGGAAGACATCAGATTGCTTCTTGCGGTAGAGCTCCTCGAGATACTTGTAAGCACCCATGATCTGAATGTAAGTAGTTGAATGTGAGTGTCGAATGTCCAAGGGGAACTCAATAATCCATCCTCCTATCAATTCATCCATCCCATTGACGCATTCATCCATCCATCGTCATCAACGACTCATGCACTCCTATCCCCCATCATCCATCCATTGTCATATCCATATATCGTACCTTATATTCGAGAAAAGAGGAGGATACAACAGTGGTGCGAGGTTCCAGCCCAAATTGGCAATCGTTCGGTTTCACCGCTAATGATTGGATGCCCTATGCTTTAACAAAACTTGCTACTATGCCAACCCCATTCCATTGCCCCATTCTTATTTCATACATAAAGGTGTTCATTATTATTATTTCATTTGGGAATCATTTCATATCAATTATATAATATTATCTCAAAAGTAGTATGGGGTCATTGTTTCTATTTGTTGTTGCTGGTAATATGCAGATCATGCGACCGCGTGTCGGGATTATTGTATCCTTAGAGTGGAGTGAGTTTCATCTCCTTTCAGCGCCTTTTCTCTTTGTGTGCTCGACCATGAACCGATAACTGCAACCATTACGCCACAGACATGAATGCCGACGACTTGACCACCTTGACGACTTTTAATTTCGACGTTCCTGAAGGCGACAACAGTGACGAATGGGGACTTTACCAAGTCTTCAACAAGTTCAAGGCTGCTGTTTCGGGACAAACACCTGCCAGTGCTTCAACACACAGCGATGAGGAATTGCGGTCCACTGGTAACTAACATTGACGCTTGAAAAGACAATGAAGGGTTGCTGACAAAGATATGTGCTATAGAATCAATGGCAGGGTCAGAACAAAGGCATATTTTTGTTACTACACCAACACCACCCGCTTCTTGCAAGAGCTCAACTTGTACTATTGGATTGCCTACTCAAAGCTCTATACGAGCCCCATCATCTACAGCAGTAACCACGGTGACGGCATCAGCAGTGCACGAGGATGATGTCAGCCGACAACAACAACAACAGCAGCAGCAGCAACAAGATGAAGGAGATGATTATCTTGGCCAGCCTATCAGCAAAACGGCTTCGATTGATAGCGATACGCATTCAGTATCCACCACATTTTCCATATCCACATCGCATTCATTGAGTCGTATCATTGCCCGTCTTCGAGGCCAAAAATCGGACAAGGAGTTTTGGATGTCAGATGAACAGTGCAAGGAGTGTTACAAGTGCCGTAAACCTTTCAAGTTACTACGAAGACGACACCATTGTCGCATTTGTGGTATGTATATGCATATAGGTATATATATGCTTCCCACGACTCATCTCCCCCTTCTCTCATTTCAGGACAAATCTTTTGTGGCAAGTGTGCATCTCATACTATCTCGGGTCAGCTTTACAACCAAAAGGGAGAAGTTCGTGTATGCAACTTTTGTTTCCGAGAACATCACATGGGAAGAGATGCAAGTGGAGAGACAGCAATGAGAAGCATCGATCCATTACCCGAACACCAATTATTACCACACAATGCATCAGAATCAGTGACAATTATTCCATCTCAACCACCACCCAGCGCACCACCCAAGATGCATATACCCACTCCCACTGTAAAGCATCCCAGCAGTCTCAGTCAACAATATGGTGATTCCGATGCTACCACTGTACAATTAGAAATCACTACCGATGCATCCAGTTTACATGATCATCCACGTCCTTCTTTCCAAGCGAGTAATACTACTACTGCAACTACTATTGCTGGTAGTGCTGGTGGTGGTGGTGGTACCTTGTCACGTTCAGGATCCATTTCAGCAACAGCAGCACCAGGAGGCATGAGTGATATGGATATGGAACAAAATGGAGATAATGGCTTACGACGATTACTGGATGCGAGTGCATCATTATTAAAATCTTCTCGACCTCGTTCAAATACATCATCGACAGTCGTAGTGGAAGATCCTCGGCATGTCAATTCCAACCATGGTTCGCCGTTGCCTTTTCAAAGCAGTTCGTTACATGATCGTGGTGGTGGAATGTTGGTGGCGGATCGAGAGCTTAGTCCATTCATGAGTCATGGTGTCACCGATGAAGAAGAGGACGATGATATGGAATATCAGTTATACGACCTTTATAGTCGACCAGCAAGTCATCCTGGTGGCGCATCATTTCGAATGCCATCGTCTGGTTCAAATCAATCACAGCCTGTCATGATCAACAAGGTCGATTCAGCTACCTCTGTCAACATGCATGATGCAGTGGATAGTGATGATGAGGCATATGACAATCGTTTACGTTTAAAGCGCACTGAAGAATTACGAGGTGGTATTGTGGGCCCAGAGCGATCATTATCCTTGAGACGACAAAGTATTGGCAGTCATCGTTCTGGATCAAGGTCAGCAGCTGCTGCTGCAGCACAGCATCGGCATAAGGGAATCAGGATCAACACCTCCAACCTTCCAAAAGCGGACTATGCATTGTTACAAAGCGAAGGATGGTCTCCTGCTCCATTCATGTCTCCCTTTGATGACAAGTATTCGAACACTCCGTTTGAGCACACTGCAATCAAGTCGAGGTTATTTACTCCGCGTAGTCGAAGGATATCAGCTCCACCGCCGAATGTAGAACTTAGTTATGGTGCTCTTTTACATGCTCGTCGAATGTTGCGGCAACTTATGGCTGATGCTAGTTTTTCAAGTCTTTCTGATCAAATGAAATCCGACTGGGAGGGGATCATCACCAACTTGTTGCTCAAAGTCACTGACAATGTACGTCCGGATGTACGATCGGGTGATGACATGGATATCCGGCACTATATCAAGATCAAAAAGGTGCCTGGTGGTCTTCCATCTGATAGCTTTTATGTCAAGGGTGTCATGTTTACAAAGAATGTGGCTCACAAGCGGATGGTGCGTAACATTTCTCAACCCCGGATCCTGATTCTACTCTTCTCGTTGGATTATTCACGTGTTGAAATGGAGAACCAGCTCATGTCCATTGAACCAGTGATCACTCAAGAAAGGGAACATATTCGAAAACTGGTGAACCGCATTGTTGCCTTGCGTCCTTCCTTGTTGCTTGTCAAATCCACCGTGTCGCGTGTCGCTCTCGAATATTTGTTGGAAGCCAATATCCCTGTTATCCACAATGTCAAATACAGCGTGATAGAGGCTGTGGCAAGGTGTACTCATGCAACCATCGTCACATCAGTGGATAAGTTACAACTTGGAAGCTTGTCATTGGGTCATTGTGGCACCTTTGAAATACGCACGCTGATACATGAATGGATACCCAATCGCAGAAAGACTTATCTGATTTTCGACGAGTGTCAACCTGATCTCGGTGGTACTATTGTTTTACGTGGAGCGACAAATGAGACGCTACGCCTGATTAAACGGCTGATTGATTTTATGGTGTTTGTCGTCAACAACCTCAAGCTAGAGACCTCCTTATTGCGTGATTCATTTGCAAAGAACCGTAGCCTGGACCAGCAAGATAGCAAAAGCAAGGATGATTCACCCACATCACCGGGTACGGAGACAGAGGAAAAGGGGGCAACATTTACATCGGCATCCATTCAGGATATGGATACCTCTGTCAACAAATTTATTCATCTCTACCAAGACACCGTTTTATCAGCATCACAATTTGTTATCTTTCCAAAGCCATATCTATTGACATGCCTCAAGGAGACCAATGACAAGCTGGCAACATTGGAAGCATCTGCAGCAGCTAGTGCATCGCCAAGTGGGAAAGCCGAGAGACAAAGTGTCAGCAGCAACACCGATCACCAACCGCATCCATCATTTGACGGCGAATATGAGCATTTGGTAGCAAGGAGGAATCAGTTAGCTCGTGCATGGGCAGCTTACGTTCGAGAGAGCATCGACCACACCAACCCATTTTATCATCAAAACATCATGGTGTTGTATTCCAATGTCTGCACCATCACCACAGTACCATGTCAGGGTCCTGAGATTCGCATCTTTGAGTATTATTGTCCACCTGCTGACAAGACGCTTGGCCAGTATATATCCGATCTTTGTCGTGACGCGTTAGAATCGTGCCCATCGTCCATGTGTGAGCATCCAGTGCATGATCATTACAAGTCTTATGCTCATGGAAATGCACGTATCAATGTCATGATCGAAAGCTTTCCATGTCCTCAGTCTGGGATGTCTGACAAGATATTGATGTGGAGCTATTGCAAGGAATGTGAGCAACCTACGCCAGTGACACCAATGTCTGAGAACACGTGGAATTACTCGTTTGGCAAATTCCTGGAGATATGCTTGTATCAGCGAGGAGTACAATGCCGTGCCGATATCTGTCCCCATGACATTGGGTTGCATCATGTACGTTACTTTGGATACAAGGATTTCGCTGTTCGATTCCAATATGAGCGTATCGATTTGCTGGAAGTAGCCCCTCCTCCCATGAAGCTATTTACACTGAGCCAGGTACAAATCGATCTCAAGGAAAACGAGTTCAAGACGTTGCGTAGCAAGATTAGTCGATTTTATCAATCCATCATTGAGCGGAACAAGGCATTTCCTTTTGATCTGGTGGATCCACGCAAGTTGGAAGCATGCAAAGCTGAATTGCAAGAGATCTCGCATCGTTCTGATAGTGAAAAGAAGCAAGTGTTGCAGATTCTTCAAAAGGTGTATGCACGCACAGACCCAACCGACGCATTGACTATCAATTGGGTGAGACGAATCCTCTTTGAGCAAATCACGCATTGGGATATTGAATATGCCGACTTTGTACGACATTATTTGCAACCAGAACGAGAATTGCGCAAGATCACAGCAAGCCATTTACGCAAGGTGTTCCCAACTGATATGCCTGAAGAAGCTAGAGGCGGTGAACGAACCAAACGGGCAGCTGAGATGACGGATTTGCCATTATTGGGAACCGAGTTGGATGATGATTATGACGATGACGATGACAATGGCAGCTATGATTTGGAACAACAACAACGTCAACGACCACCTGCCATGTTACCACAGTTATCATGTTCACCTATAACATCAGAGAATGGTGATGATTGGAAAGGAGGAGGCACCATGGATGAAAAGCAAGAGGACGAAGGGGATCAAGGCAAAGACAAGAAGCGGGTATCATTGGACGAGCATCCATCATTCTTGCAGCACGAAGTCAGACGTCGATTGTCCTTGGAATTGATGCGAGAATTTAATGCAAAGTTCAAACAAGAAGAATCATCACCACGAGACAAAGGCATTGGATACACAAAACCCAAAGGCAACCAGAATACCAGCAACATGGCACCTGGTGTCAATAATACCCCATCAAGGATACCAGTGTTACACCTTGGTCATCAAAACAAGGCCAAGCTTTCACCGCCTCTTTATGACACTTCAGTATCACCTTCAGCAGTCTATGATGGCACGCGACCTTCAGTACAAATACAGCCTGCCGAACAACTCCATCAACCAGAAAGCATGAGAAGACGCAAATCAATGTTACCGGATTGTCGATACCACTTGCTATTGACGGGTGACCATAATGTCAGTGGAGGTGGCCAGCTTTTTGCGGGTACAAAATCACCCTTTGGTAACCCAAAGCACGTCTTGCAGCATATTCGACCCCATACATTTACTGGCAGCAGGAGTCATGAAGATACATCATCATCATTATCAACAAAGAATGATCCAAAACGTGCTTTTCCTCCACCACCACCACCTCCTTCTGCATCCCATGGACGCCAATTTCGATCACGCCTCCCGAGAAAAAAGACATCATTGCAAGTTTATACGCGTGTGAATGATCTTGTGAGAGAAAACATGGAAGATGAATTACCGGACGAAGAGCGTATCAATATGGTCAATCAAGTTATCGATGAGCATCCTACAGCACCAAGCGGTGATTCAGTAGACTATTTTTCACCTATGGCACCCTACACCAATCGAGTGACTGAGGCTCCTCGACCCTCTTTCTTTTCACAACACTATCAAGGTGGAGGTGGAGGTGGTGCAACAGAGCCCATTACTGATTTTGGAATGGAACTTGAACGACATCCACCGCCAGCTGTTGAACTTTTGGAACCTCCACCCGTCAGCGTCATGGCAGGCGTGTCTTCGAATGATATTCGCAACCCTGATGAGGATGATAGCGAAAGCTTGCAAAGTGAAAATCGACAAATGGTTGGGGATAAAGCACGTGATGACAAGTCGCAGCAGCAGCAGCAGCAACCGGAAAAGAGCTCCATTATGAAAACAATCACAAGCTTTCTCACCGATAGTGGTGTTGCCAGTTTGCTTCCTTTGGAGTATCCATTGTAAGTTTATTTCATCCAGAGAATGGTGTTGTAGATCTAATACTGATATTGTTGGTTGGCTAGACAACCTACCGAGCACATTTTCCCAGATTCATTTGTCATTGTCAATGAAGAAAAACCAAGCACCATTATTGCCTACACGCTCAGTTGCCATGACTACCTTGCCAAGTTGTATGGTGCTCAGGATTCAGCATCCGAGTTTTCAGTCGATGATAGTATCGTGAATGGTTCAACTGATTTGCCAATGCCAACCGAAAGCAGCACTGAATCTTCACCCATGCCGGCACCTGATATCCAAGAAACATTAACACGTGAATCGGGATCACATATGGGATACAGTAAGTCAATGCTAGAATGGATTTGGATAACAGGCATTGACCGCCTTTATAGGCTTCAGAACGGGAACTGGAACAACAAAATTCGTGTGCAAGGTGTTTTTCGTTGAGCAATTCGATGCTTTGCGACGTAATTGTGGATGCCATGAGAGCTATATCCATTCTCTGGCAGATTGTGTGAAATGGGACTCATCCGGTGGAAGATCAGGCTCAGCGTTCCTAAAGACAGCCGATGATCGTTTATTGATGAAGCAAGTGTCACGGTTCGAGCTCGATGCATTTTTACGGTTTGCACCTGCCTACTTTCATTACATGTCGGAAGCATTTTTCAGCGAGGTAGGTTATTCAACTTGTACATTCCTTTGAAATCATGATCCTGATTTTCTATTATTAGCTCCCTACTGTGCTAGCAAAGATTTTCGGCTTTTACAGCATCAGCTACAAGAACACAGCTACCGGAAAGTCAATGAGAATGGACGTGCTCGTCATGGAGAATCTGTTCTATCAGCGAAAGATTAAGCAGGTAAGGGACTTATGCTCATAGTAAAGGAAGGATGATGATCTTTATCGGTTTTTTCAATAGATTTTTGATCTCAAGGGCTCAATGCGGAATCGACATGTTCAATCTACTGGAAAGCAGGATGAAGTATTACTGGATGAAAATCTGGTTGAATGTAAGGGGATGCATGGCATGCGATGTTGTTCAGAAGGCTGACCACTGTGATACGTAGTAATTTACCATTCACCGTTATTTATACGAGCACACGCCAAGGAGCTTCTTCGTAGCTCTCTTCACAATGATACTCTCTTTCTCTCGAATCGTAATGTTATGGATTACTCGCTTTTGGTTGGCATCGATGATGAGCGGCAGGAGCTTGTGGTGGGCATTGTCGGTATGTATTTATTAATTGGTGAATCTTAACCGTCAACTAACGTGGTTTAAAACCCCCTTTAATATGACAAGATTTCATACGGACATTCACATGGGATAAGAAATTGGAGAGCTGGGTCAAGGAATCTGGTATTCTCGGTGGTGGTGGTAAGGGTCCAACGATTGTGTCTCCTCGACAATACCGTATTCGTTTCAGAGAAGCTATGGAACGCTATTTCCTCATGGTGCCTGACGAGTGGTCATTAACACGGCAAATTCGAGCACCCTATACCGGCTTGTATCATCATCATCAACAACAACTTCTTCCAGAGCAGCCAATGATCCAATCACCCCTTCAGCAGGAGCAGCAGCAACAACCGGAGGAGTGAGAGAATATATATATATACATCCGTAGACACAGAGTCATTGTAAATATTATAAGTGTAGCAGAGAGATATATAGCGTACATACCTAGCAACAATAGATCTCATTGGCATGTGTAATAATTCGTATTGCAATAATCCCTAATCGGTTTGTGGATAGCGAAGAAGGGGTGTGTGGGTGTGTGTGTGGGACGTCATATGCACTTTTGCCAGATGTATATAAAGACCAAGGAGTATCCGTCCCTGAAAAAAAAACCAAAACGCAATGTTCATCAAGTTTGCCATGGTGGTGGCATATGCCACTTCATTCATCGTCAATAATAGGGTGGCAGCAGACAAGAGTGTTATTGTGGTGAATCAATGTGGTCATGATCTTCAAGTCGGATATCAAACGAATGGCGAACCCTATGGTCAAGTGATCTCTGTTGCTCAGGGTGATAGCACTGATATTCCTCTTGAGGATGATTGGGCGGGTCGTGTATGGGCTAGAAAATCGTGCGAAGTGCATGATTGTACTCTTGCAGGTGCAGAAAATCCAGCCTCTCTTGCCGAGTTCAAGATGAATGGTGCCGATGATATCGATTATTACGATGTGTCCTTTGTGGATGGATACAATCTTCCCATGCGTATCGAGCCCGATGAAATGCCCAACGATCAACCCAGTGATGAACGGCACTGTCAACCAACATTTTGCAACCAGATACCCCCATGTCCCAACGATTTAGCTTTTTATCATGCAGAGACAAACGACTTGGCTGGATGTCAAAGTGCTTGCTCACGCTACAAGGAAGATGCCTATTGTTGCACGGGTGAGCATAACGAACCCGATAAATGCACCAGCAACAGTTTTGCCAGAGTAGTCAAACAAGCATGTCCAGATGTATACACATACCCATTTGATGACAAGATTAGTGTTTTCGGATGCCAGGCAGAAAGCTACAAGGTCACCTTTTGCCCCTAATTCAACCACATCATTCCATCATCATTATCCATTTTTCATTGTCTTATAAAGAGCATGCATAGAACAAAGAGTTTGATGATTATTATTGAATGGGCAGGGTATATGTAATCTATCGAAGCATATTTGGTGTTGGGGGAATGAGATAATTGGTTGGTGTCGTTGGTGTTACTGGTGATGGTACGATGCTCTTTTCATCCAAAGGGAGATCTTGATCGGATATTGCAGATGATACGCAAAGAAGAGTGGATGTCGAAGAAAGCGAAGCACTCATCCTTAACCGATTCATCACACGCACAGCTTCCACGGCACTCCGAAGTGTCCTGCGAGGACAAAAGTTTTGTCGCACGGTTTGCAATAAATCGACGTTGGTTGCACTTTGCCCCATTAGCCATTTGTCACATAAAGCCTCGCTTGCGGTGGGTCGTTGTTTTGGATCCAATGTCAATAGCCGGGTGATGAAATCTTTGGCTTTCAAATAGGGTGAGATTAACATTCACACAATGACACCACTACCACCACTACTTACCATCCTGTGAAACTGTGTTCCAATATCGATCGTGAAATTCGTAGCGTGCGTTTGTGATTTGATTTACAAGTTCCATCTTTCCACTTTCGCCTTGAAATGGTTGATATCCACAAAGCCTAAAGGATACATGAGTGATGTCGTTATAGAAATAGCTTCGAGGTACTTACAATGTATATGTGATGACGCTACATAACAATGATGAATAGCAGCAGCGATCTTGGTTAGATTTTCTTGTGATAATCCCTATTTCCCATTACATACCCAACGGCCCAAATGTCAACAGGCGCACCATGATCTTTTCGTTGTAATACCTCGGGCGCTGAAAGATGAATCTGATTAGCATCTATGTTCACACCAATAGTAATTGTAATAATGATTGATGCTTACCCACATATCCTGGCGATCCACACACAGTCGTTCGTGAAATGGGTGATTCTTCGGAATCCATAAGTTTTGCGATGCTAACGAAAACAAAGAGTTAGGAGATTCAGGAACATAAATGGGGGGAAGAGGGGTGATTGTGTTAAAGGGGGGGGGTGTGGCTCATCACACAATGTTTCACATTACCCAAAATCGCATATGGCGAGTTCAGCATCAGAATCAGGGCTCTTGAAAAGTAGGTTTTCTGGCTTGAGATCTGCACACGTGACGTAAAAGAAAAGGAAAGAGAGGAACACAGAGAATGTTAGCGGATGCATATTGAGTACAATGAACAACACGTACCTCTGTGAACAACGTTTCGTGCATGTAGGTATTCAAGTCCCTTCAATACAGATCGTATCATTGTAATTGCATCCCTTTCGGTAAACTTTCCACGTTCAAAGAGTCGATCAAACAATTCACCACCCGTCGCTCTACCATCAAGAACAACAATGTCAAACTTTGTCGCATAAATGGCCCGTTCCAGTCATCTCCATCCACACTTACAGCTCAAAGACCAGATAGAACTTTTCCCTGTGTAACAATTTCCAGTTAGCCAACAGCTGCCAACGCATGAATTGCAATTCAACTTGTCACACACAATGAAAGGTACAACAAGGATATTCATCAAAGAAGGCTCACCGAGATTCAAACCAATCGTAAAACTGGAGCACGTTTGGGTGGTCAATCCCTTCAAGAACTGCCATTTCGGAATACACCATGCTGTAATTGACTTTGTCTTTGGGAATAACCTTGATCGCTACAGGCAGCTGATCTTGCAGACGAATGGCGGTTTTGACATTGCCGAATGAACCAACACCTGTATAGAGAGCTCGTTTGTAAGCGTTTGGTAATGAAAAGGAAAGGAACAAAGCTGCTGCTAACTGACCTATGATATCTCCAATCTTGTAGTCGCGCTTCTTACGATGGGAACGTGGCTGGTATAATCCTTTATGAATGACTGTATGGAATACTTGTCGAATACGCATTGTCAATAAAGGTAGAGAGGATAAAAGAGGGAAGAAAAACAATGTATCTTTTTTACCTGATTTGATCAACCATTTTTAGCAACGCCTTGTCTCCTAGGCAACCACAATCATCACCACCACGCAACCAACCATCCCCAACAACAAGCAACATGATCCGCATCGGCATTAAACTTCATGCGTTGGTTACCAATACACTATGTTTTATCGATGACTCGAGCGTTCCATCTTCCTTGTTGTATTATTATTATATCAAGATCTGTTGCAAGAATAATAAACCTCCTTGGTAGAAGAAATCATGGTGTAGTAGTAGTAGTAGTAGTCTCCCCAAAAGTCCTATGTTGTGCTTCCATGTCTAATGCATATTCCCATCATTTCAGGGAGAAGTAATAGAACTGAAAGAATGGCAAGAAAAGACGACATATCCACTCAGCTTGTCATGCATATCCCTTTCTATCCCCTCCTCCTCTTCCCTCCTCCTTCCCTCCTCGCCGCAACCAATCTTTTCTTGGGGGGTCTGTGTTTGTTGAGCACTATTGTCACTGCTACCACTATCCAAATACTACCTACATAATACTGCCACACCACACCCCTGTTCTAGGTGAGGGGGTCAATGGTATCGAGCTTCATCACCACTTGCAGCAACCATTTACCCGAAATCTTTATATAAATTTACTTGTTGATCGTCACCAATCGTTTGCTGCATGCAGTAAGGCTCAAATTGGATCACGCTTGCATAATCGCAATACGGATATTATGGGGTGTTGCTATGGTCATGCCTTGTTGAAAGAAAAGTGCAGTGTGGCTGGGATGGGATGATAGACACCACGATGCTATCATCTCATGATGGCGACCAACACAGGGGTTACGTATCGCAGCCTCATGGATGGATCTCGTGCCTGAGAGATATAACGTGTGCTGAAGTCCTTTTACGTATGGGTAGGTAACGATGTATAGCATATAACTTGGACTGGATATTAATTAAACATCGTTATATGAGCGGTCAGTGTGGCTAAATACCTTTGATTCTAAGCGAATCGAGTAAAAGTAACAGCAGCGCATTATGTCAATTCGAAACTAAGCATGGCCATCCTTTTGAGTATACAACATCAAATATATATTTACATCCACCTATTGTAGTCCTCTAACCATAGGCAGCGAAGCCTCTTAAAAATTGTTTGGTAACTGCACGTGCAGGGAGTTGAGGTATCTGTATGCATACTTTGGTGGATGCCGTCACACCTTACTACGCCATGCATGCGTTGTCCTATATGTGAAGTATCCTACTTAGGGGAATATCCCATTTTTCGCAGACACGTGAAGCGTTGTGATCATTTTAATGGTTGTTTCAGTGGCCAGTTTTCTTATCAATTGTTTTTTATGTTTCGTGTGAAAGGTGACATGGGTTACTACGCTATCCCTTATGTGATTTCCCTTCAATTGGCATCGTCTTTCAAACAACGGAGATAATATGTCTGCTTAATGAGAATGTATTTTGCTGTTCCACCACCAAGTAAAGGAGCCACCATGGATATTACCTTTATATCATTAGTCACCTATCAATGCAGTGGTACGTGAAGAAGACTTGAGCATTTTTATGACCCATTATAACGAGATGACTTGTACTAGGAAGCTTCCCGCTGTTGTTTGTGCGGTGTTTTGCGAAGCACATTTAAGAGTGATGGGAGCTAACCACACACTAATAGGCTGGTTTCGGTTGCAAAGCGAATCACCTAGGCACTCGGACGAGATCCACATATGTGATACACGATTGCTGTCAATGTCTACCTACACCCTCCCTTAAGACTCTCGATGATGTTAGTGGGTAAACAACCAAGAGGGATATAAGCCAGGATGACGTTATTCGTTATGCTAGTGCATGTTAACAATCACCATACCGCAATAGCTTTGTTTTTCTTTTCATTTGCAGCTTAATAATACATGTAATGATTGGACTTACATACATAAAGAGAAACAATGAGCCCTTTATGATCTACTAGGTATTATTGATTATCAAATATCAGCATTATGGTAGGTTGTCATTGATGGTCTATCGACGTCAATCGAAAACACTATAATTGTGGTTGAGCGAGATGGAATGGATCACCAAAGAAAATTAAAAAAGAAGATCCAAAAATGTACAAATTGAAAAGTGAACCCTTGATGCATGAGCAACAACAACAACAACAGATACGAGGTTCCTAAAGTCGATGCATGTATTGATCATCACACAAAGAGCAATCAGAATGATTTCCATTATTGACACCCCTTCCTTGTGCTGAATGAATGGTAGACCCCTTTTGATGCGAGCAACACAATAATAATAACACACAAGGGCCGTGCGTCTTGCATAAAGCAAAGTTCCGATTCACCCCATTCCTCTGATATTTCCGCCTTTGTTACCCGTATTGATGTTCAAAGTGCTTATCTTCCTCTCTTTATTTGTAGACTCTTTCTTTCTTCTCTTTTCCACATTTGTCTCCCCTCACGCATCCCACACTATCAAAGCGAGACAATGAAATCACCACTGCAATCGTCTTCATTGTTTACAGCAGCAGCTGCAGCCGCGTATGGGTTTGAAGGTCGTAGGTTCTTTCCACAACAGCTTACACCTCCAGAAGAGTCATTTGATGATGAAAACCAGCTACCGACGCCTGAAGAATTTGATAAGATTGTGAACGATTACCTAAACAACCTTAGTCCCAAGAAGAGAGACAAGGCATTGGTGGATCAAAAACGATACCAAGTGATCCAACAAGTGCTCAAGGATCCCAGGAATACGGCGATCTCCACAGCACAATTCCGTTTCTGGGTCAAAAAGATGTTCCAATTGCAGCCTGGTACAGTGGGACTTGTGTGCCACGATGGCAAGCCTGTAGCAATGAAAGAGCAAATCTACTCGATCCTTGTCCAGGCACATAGAGAAGCTCAACATGGTGGTCGAGATAAAACATCAGCCTTAGTGAGTATACACACGTGTAAGAAGCATGCTTTATTATCATCGATCACCAAGACTCAATGTATCCATTTAGGTGAGAAGAAAGTTTTCTTGGATTCCAAAGGAGCTCGTGGCAAGATTTGTACGACATTGTCCCTTTTGCATCACACGTAGAAATGGCGGGCAGAGCCCTGGGGGTTTTACACAACAGCATAAGATGCACAAGCCCAATCAATGCATCAACAATACTCCCAGGCACAGCTTTGATGCATCCTTTTTATGTACACCTTCCATGTACGAAGATAGTGATTTCTCATCCACCACAGAGAATGGTTACGGAGCATCACCAACCAGCTATGCATATTCCTCATCCACTTCACCTGCAAGGCGCGATAGCACATCCATCTACGATAAGGAAGAAGAAGACTTTTTACAAGCATACGCACGTAATGGAGGGTTCCCTCCTTTTATTACGCATCCCAATGCAACGGCAGTAGCAGCAGCAGCAGCGGTTGCGGCTGTAGCTTCAACATCCACAACACCATTTTCTACAACCTCTACTACACGCACTCCTAATTCCGGTGCACCTACGCTCTTTGATGACCATACATCTTCACCTACGTCACAAAATATTTTCTACCAAGCATCCACAGGGTATCTAGGATATCCATCTTATTATTACCCCAATGTCCTGGGAATTGTCCCATGTGATAACACGCCTACAGGTATTGATAACCACCATCAACCACCACCACCACCACCAGCAGTGGACTCGACTGTCACCACTGACAGCCATCCATCAACAGAAGACACCACAGCAGATATCCTTGCCCATCATCATCGTCATTCTCAACACCAACAACAACACCAACAACCTCTTCCACCTACTACTCCATCCAATAATAATTTTATGACTTATCCAAACGACGATACCAATAGTAGCAATCATGTGCTCTTATGACGTTCCTTTCCATCTACAACTACTACTTATACTAGTAATAAACCAATAAACAAACATGCTATATTTTGTGTGTGTGGGTGTGTGTGTAATGCATACCATCTCCACTATAACTGAGTTGTAATGAGTGGTGCCTTAAAAATGCCGACATTTCCTATGTGCTGCTTTTGGTTTTTTTATCCTCTGCCAGCGTATGTGATATATATATATATATGAGCTTGCTTTGTTTGCTGAAGGTGAGTTGTGAACTAAAAGACACGTTGTGGTATACAGGCCTAAATATAAACTACATTTGCATTTCAAATTCGTTCCAGCCAAGGCCCAAAAAGTAGTTTGGATCGGCCATGAAGGCATTCGCGGCGACTTCATTGCCAAGCATGGGAACAGCTGAATGGTTGACAGCATGCAACGAAGTGGATGAAAACAAGTGTTGATGTGGATTCTGGTCTTGCCGGTCGCTGAAGCCTGTCATGAAGAAAGGAGTACCACTACCATAGTGCGATGTCGAATGATGATGATGGTGCATACGCAGACTCGTATCGGGTCCTGGTGCTGGTGTTGTCATGGTTGCTATTGCCGGTGCTGTGCTATTGTTGTTGCTATGGTGAGATGGGGAAAGCATGAGTGCAAATGGATCCGCTGAAGGTGGTGGTAACCGTGATGGTTGTGCTGTAGGATTGTTGCCAAGAGACGATGACGATGCCGAGCTACCTTTGCGTTGCTGTTGCTGCTGTTGCTGTTGCTGTGCTGCTTTGCTCCGACCACAAATACATCCATCAGGTGCAGGCGTCAATGTTGATGATGGTGAAGCACGCATGATCGAGGTTCGTGATGATGTGGATGATGAGGATTCACTATTACGTCGTTGTTGACTCTTGATCCACCGCCGTTTAAGTCGTAGTGTAGAACGTTCCATATTCAATTCAAATACATCTTCTTTTCTGCTACTACTAGTGGAGGGTGCAGGTGGTGTAGGTGGTGGTGTTAGCCGAGATGGCATTTTGGGTGCAGCTGCTAGGTTATTAAAATAGACGATGAATGTCTGTGCGTAAGGATGAAGAAATGAAAAGGATTGTTTTATTACCTTCCATGTCAGTGACAAGAATAGGAATTCGAAAGTTTTGGTGCAGTAGTAGTTCTGGTGAAATGTCAAGAGCCGCTAATGCCGGCACATGGGACGGCGTCTGCAGCCGATTGTTTAACACATCATCCTTGTTGTAATAGCTGACCAGGTGCTGTTGTACCCCATCGACGATCAATGACATGCTTTTCTTGATCAATCCATCTTTTTTGAATCGGTAGCTGTTGGTTAACGATCCAACCAGGGCTCGCTCTCGTTGGCGCTCCGAGATATTCTGAGAGCCACCTCGAGTTAATTCATCGCCTTGTGGACATCGCTTGTCAAGTTCGCGATATACAAGAAAGTTGCCGAGAATCCTTGAAGGGCTCCACACTAACCCGTCAGTCCAACGTTTGATGCCTATTTAAAGTACGCCAGTTAAGAGAGCTTATTAGCATAATAAAGATATAGATATAGATAACACGTACCGCTCTCGTTTTCATCAAAGCAAAAGACGGCACCGCTTTGAACAAGTTGCCGCTCCTTTTCTTGGAGACGACGATTCACACGAGGTAAAAGTCCTCGTTTGCATGCTTCAAAGATTAAGAGTGAGTCGCGAGTGGTTTCAATGTAGCCCTGAAAAGTCGTCCCAGCAACGGTATTGTTGGCCATGACAATAACAAAAGAGAAAAGGAGAGAAAAAGAAGAAAAGGAAAATGGGAGAAAAGGACAAAAGAATATGAAAAGAGTTCGATGCCTCCTATAAACGGATGGGGCTGCTGCAGATCATGACACTGCCCATGAACGGCTTTTGCACTATACTACGTAATTGAGCGGACGCTTGCCTTCTTTATTTCGCCCAGAGCAGTCAAAGTGAGAGAGAAAAATGGCGACCCAAACAATCATTGGATGGCTCACATGGAATGGCACGTGGTTGCGTGATACCGTGAGTGCATGTGTGCTTGTTTGCACAAACATATCAGTAGGATAAAGCGAAGGAACAAGTAGAAATGATACTAAAATCGCAAATGTGGTGTGTGAAAAAGAACCGGTATTGCAATTGTGTTATTGCGGCGCACACCGTTTGATAATCTAGACCTTTATGCAGCAAGCCATCATGTTGGTGAGAGTGTGCCGTATGTTGTTGTTGTTCTTTCCGCCTTACCACCGGCCGTGTCACCCCCCAAAAGTTGTATTTGAATGGCGTTATTGAAGTTCTAACCAACTGCACATACCCTATCCGTTACACCATTTACAGAGACAACCAAGATTTTACATAGATGCCATTGAGCCTTCACAAATCCCATTGTCATCATTGCAGCAAATATCCCTACTATTGGCACAGTAGCACACGCATGTGCACCCTCATTGTTCTGTGATTGTTACAATGAGCACGCATCTTCAGCTGACCAATAGCATGAGGATTCCATGTATAAAATACCTATAGCTATAATGTCGATGATCACCGACTTGAATCAAACATTTGAGGATTAAACCTCTTTTATTCTTTTCTTTCTACTCCCACGTGTCTCAAATGCGCCTTTTCCACTTACAATTTGTAACATAGAGATCTGCGCTCATCCCCACACATATCCATATTTTTGGGTCTTGCGGCAGCAAAGACGATGATATAGAAAAGCATGCTCATTCTTTTTTTGTTCCTCATGGTGCTATAGATAATGAGGCGTCGATACCGATAAACAAAGAGAGAAAAGATTCGGCGTTGCTATATCCAGCATCATGTTTATGTATGCCCATCTCAACGGGGATGATTTTGTGCATGATTTGGAATCATGAGTAGTCTTCTCCTTACATTGCAACGCTTCAGCAACGGTAGCTTATAATTGTCGTATAAGCAGTACCAGCAATGTGGACATTCGAATGCATTGTCTAAACCCACGCGCTCATTTTGATTGACTAAACAAACACAAGTAGGATAATCTTTTTATTATTGTTACCCAAGAATTGCACCATTTTTCCTCGTTGCTTTCGAGTATATGAGGCAGCAGAAAAGAAAACCTGTCAACTCGACAAGTATACGAACGATGACTACGCATATGCACCAGCAACGATTGCACTACGTTGTCTAATGCATGTTGAAACACAATCGCCATTATCCATGGTCGTGTGATAATCTCAATTCACACCTTTTGCATCGGACCTAACCGAGTTCTGCATGACGACGCTTGAGAGACACATAAGGAAAAGTCATGGGAGGAGGTACAAGTTGCTGAAACGGTCAAGATCACTGGATCTGCTGTTATTCTCGTTTGCATCAAATATTCTAATTAGCTGCAATGGCATCAAACATGCTGCTGCCCAAAGTTGCACAGCATGGATGTGCATGTGTTAACATTATCAACCTCTAAATATGTATATTATATTTGCTGTTGCTGCTGTGATCCACCACCACCACCACCGCCACAGTCACCCAAGCCTACCCAACCCTATCCCAGTCCTTTGCGCTGTCTCAACCTGCTCAAGTCGACTTCTCTTTATACACCATGATGGAGCTCGCCACCAAGTTGCTGACAATGATGGCCATCGGCCTGCTGATCCCCATCAGCTTACTTATCCTCGTCGATTTTGTCATTTACCTTTACCGACATCTCACCCGTGCCATGAACAGCAAGACTTTGAAGACCGAGTAGACGCTGTCACCCTCCCTCCTCTTCCACCACCACCACAACTAATACCACCAAACCTACAAGGCTCTCGGACGACGTAAAAAAAGACTCGAGTAGAATATAATCTGTACACCTTTAATCCTTATTCAACAAGTCGATATCGTATTCGACTTTTACATAATGCCCCATTTCCAAGAGTGCGCGAGATAGATCTCTCCAACTAGTGCATACTATATAAACATCTTTTTCCCGGATCTTGTTTGATTATCTGCAATGTGACATGTGGTTGTGTGTCAAAAGATGGTCGACCTGGATAGCCCGTCGTTCACTCATCCAAAAACTTGGTGTCTTTAAGTTCGTCAGGGAGATATGTTTGGTCGACAGGTTCATCGTAATCAGGGTTGTACTTGTATCCATCGCCATAACCAAGATTCTATATAATCAGCTAATCAGCACTCACCAATATATATCAGCCTATCCTATCCATTATCCTTTACCTTCATCAATTTGGTTGGAGCATTGCGGATATGCATTGGCACTGGATAATTGGGTTGCTGTCGAATGACCTCCTTGACCTGTTATACCTTATAAGTTTCCCACCTTCTTATTATGCATTATCTCCATCGACTTACCTTATTGTATGCCTTGTAGGTTCGCACACTCTTCTTCGTTTCAGCAAGGTAGGTAGCAACATGGGCTAGAATAGTGTCGCACTCGGGCATCCCAATCTTCTCACAAGCATGATACGCTGACATGGCCTTCAAAGAACAATATCAGTACAAACCATTTGACAAACAAGGGGTGCAGAATCCTACCAAGGGCAGTGCAGCACTATCCGCCATCCCAATATCTTCGCTTGCCATTCGCACCATTCTTCTTGCCACATACAATGGATCTTCTCCCGCTTCCAGCATTCGTCCCAGCCAATAAAGCGCAGCATTGGCATCACTATGAAGATATCCAATGGTTCAGTTCGTGATCAATTCACGCCAATCTATAGACATACCTTCCTCTGACACTTTTGTGAAGTGCACTGATAATGTTGTAATGTTGCTCTCCATTACGATCATAAAGCAAATGTGATTTCTGAAAGGCACCTATAAAGAGGGCATCAGCTTTGGACACCTTCACATATCACTCTCTCTCATCCTCACCTTTGATGATATCAGGACTTAAGGGTGACGCTTTTGAAGGCAAGACACTCAAAGCAACTTCCAGAGTATTGATTGCATTGCGTGCTAAAATAAATACGTATACCCAATGAATGATCATGTTGTTTTGGATGAGTAATGACTTACCATCTCCATCACTATATACTGCTAATACGGATAAGGCTTCGTTCTCTTCCTTTTTCTGCTCCTCTGTGAGAGATAGTGGTTCATCTTGACGCCATTGTTCCAATGCTCTTGATAAGATTTCCTGTAACTCCTCCTCACTCAATCGTTGCAGCACAAATACTCGACACCGAGAAAGAAGAGCTGAATTGACTTTGAAGCTGGATCCCGCTCGTTTGTTAGTAAATGAACATCACACTATGAGAGTGTGTGAGAGAGCTTTACCTTGGGTTTTCAGTGGTAGCACCAATCAAATGGATAGTCCCTTGTTCAACATAGGGTAGGAATAAATCTTGCTGTGCCTTTGTGAATCGGTGGATTTCATCGATGAAAACGATTGTCTTTTGTCCAGTGAGTGACAAATGCCCCTTTGCTCCTTCAAATGCTTTCTTGACATCCGCTGCACCATGACTTGTGGCGCTCAACTCGACAAAACGGGACTTGGTCATCTTTGAAATGATACGTGCAACCGTAGTTTTGCCACAACCAGGCGGTCCCCTGAATGTACGAGCAACATCAAATGTGATCAATAAACCTATTTTTGCACGCACAATCACACACACACACACACACACACTTACCAGAGAACCATGGAAGGTATCCGATCACATTGCATCAGAGTACGCAAAACACCATTCTCTCCCAGTAATTCTTCTTGGCCAACAAACTCGGATAAAGAAGCAGGGCGTACTAGGACAGCTTTTAGTTCCAATTGCATGATCTCCTTATTCTTTGTACTTACCCTTCGCAGCCAATGGCATAGCCTCCCTGCTTGGATCCCTTCGTTGTTTCTTGGTATTCTCGGGTGTGGTGCTGGTACCAGATTCGGATGCCATACGTTTCATTTGTGGTGAAGTGCTGGTAGAGTTTGATGATGATGATGATGATGGTGTTTGTGCTGGCTTGTTTGGCTTGGGTATACTCGTTGTTGGTGAGGATTTGGTAGGAGGCTCATTTGATCGCTTGGTGCTGAATAAGGGGGCCATCTTGACAGGCTAAATAGCAGTAAGCTCATCAAGCTTTCATCATTCTCGATAAGATATAAGCATGCTTACCTTTTTAGTATCAGAACTCGAGAAGCTAAGCTGGCTTTGCTTGGTGGTGCCTTCGGTAGACGTGTTGTTGACAGCTGCTGTTGAGCAACCTGAATCGATGTGCGCATTGATGCTGGACGAAGGAACAAGCTGGCTACAAATGGGGCATTCCACTGTCGACATTGTCGTTAGCCGCTGCTGTAATACCCAGATTCAAATGCGAGTGGGAGGATACCTTTGTTCATGGTGAAGGTTGAGTTGGGTACGAGAAGGAGAAGCGCGCTTGCTGTATTCGCCCGTTCGCGGTAATTTCGTGTTCCACCCAACTGCTGCGGTAAGAATGAAACCTGCATGATACTTTGTCGGACTGGGTAGGCTGAAGCATCCAGTTACTAGGTCACGAGTTAGCCATGTTGCAGGATCAAGTACTACTGTCATACATCAATCCCAATTGGATACCTATATAGCGAGCTGTCATATAATCCCATTTATTTGCTCAAGAAATAACAAAATCACATGAGGGGCGTTATGTAGATAGGATTTCAAGGTGTTAATACATCGTGTGTATCTCTATTGCTGTTTCCGATAAATCAGTTACATGATGATGACGTGATCTACAACCACTCTTCTACCAAGACTGACAGGCTATTACTAAACACGCATGTCCGAAAAAGCTTTGCAAAGCTGCATGATACCACTGACATGTTGCTTACCAAGGTTACAGTATTAAGAAGATATATTAAGTATACACGCAAGCTTCCATCAGATTCGACGTAATAGCATCTACCTGGATATGATTGTTTGTTACTTCAACGTTACTTTGTCTATGAAAACAACAAGACGGCGGCATCGACTTCAGAGGGGTGATGATGCGTATAAACCTACCGCAATGGCTTTTATCATCATCATTCACTAGACCTTTCATCCGCTCATTTGGTGCAAGGGCTGCAATGTATTGAGCAATCAGTTTGCTGAGGACATGAAATGGGATGATGATGGGAATATTGACTAGGGCAGTTAATGCGCGCAGTTCATACATACAAACATACACATACATCATGTCAATTTTTACCGTACAATGCTCAATATTATTTGTTGGATGAGGATACACGCAGGTTTTATCTTTTATGCATGTGTATTTGCTCTCATCTTTTTTCACTTTCCATTCCTTCCCTTTGACTCTTATGGGATTGACGATGGTGGACATTAAAACCGTACCAACACAGCCATACGATGACCAGAAGCCTGGCACTTCAGGATTGAGAAAGCGCGTCAAAGTCTTTCAGCAACAGAATTACACCGAAAACTTTATCCAATCTGTGCTCCATGCCGTGGAAAACAATGGCAAGGGTGCCACACTCGTTGTTGGTGGTGATGGCCGATATTATCTAGACGAGGTGATGCAGATCATCATCAAGTTTAGTGTAGCTGCAGGGGTATGTTTCTTGCCTAAAGTGATGATTATGAATAGTGTTGTATTGACTTGCTTGAATCGGCATCACTTTTAGGTATCCAGGCTAATTGTGCCACGCCATGGTTTATTATCCACACCAGCCGGTTCTCATCTTATTCGCAAACTTAAAGCAACAGGTGGTATCATCCTTACAGCATCACACAATCCAGGTGGCCCCGATAAGGATTTCGGTATCAAGTACAATGGGCGTAATGGTGGCCCGGCACCGGAAAATGTGACCGATCGTATCTTTCAAATCAGCAAAGGGATCAACGAACTTCGATATGCGGATATCCCAAGGGTAACGCGCAAGCAAGATATACAATGAACCTACCTCTAACACGCACGCGACATAGATCTCTTATGACGAACTTGGAACACAAAACGTCGGTGACATGGTTATCGAAGTTATTGACGGCATTGATGATTACGTGGCACTTATGAAAGAAATCTTTGATTTCAACGAGATCAAGACCTTCCTACAGTCCAACAAGAATTTTAAGGTGCTTTTTGATGGCATGCATGGAGTGACGGGGATCTATGGAGAGCGCATCTTTGTACAAGAATTTGGTCTCCCACCATCAAGCATTATGCGCTCAAAGCCCTTGCCAGATTTTGGTGGTGAGCATCCCGATCCCAACTTAACATATGCCCATGAGCTGGTAGAGCGTGTGGAAAAGGAACAAATTGATTTTGGCGCTGCATCCGATGGTGATGGCGATCGTAATATGGTGATTGGCAAGAACGCATTTGTGTCACCTTGTGATAGTGTTGCAGTGATTGCGCATTATGCATGTGAAGCGATCCCCTATTTCCGTAAACAAGGCGGTATTCGTGGACTTGCACGTAGTATGCCCACTTCTCGTGCATTGGATCTTGTTGCGAAAAAGCAAGGCGTCGAGTGCTTTGAAGTACCCACTGGATGGAAGTTCTTTGGCAATCTTATGGATGCAGGTCGCTGCTCGATATGCGGTGAAGAGTCATTTGGCACTGGATCGGATCATGTTCGTGAAAAGGATGGTGTATGGGCTATTCTAGGTAGGTTACATGGCCACTAAATGTAACATTCATTAACAATGTTGGCTACGATAGCATGGCTCAGCATTGTCGTCCATGTAAACAAGAGCAAACCAGGTACATCCATTTATGATATCCTCCAAAATCATTACAAGATTTATGGTCGCAACTTCTTCTCCAGGTAAAAACGATTATAAAGGCTCATCAAACAAGGTTTCATTTACTAAAGAAACATCAAAAGGTATGATTACGAAGAAGTGGATAGCAGAAAAGCCAATGATCTCGTCGAAAATCTACGTGGGCTTTCTGGTACTAGTCAACTGCTTGGTCAAAAATTTGGTCCATTCAAGGTATCCAAAATGGACGACTTCACGTATGATGATCCGATAGACAACAGCGTTGCAAGCCATCAAGGTATGCGTGTCATGTTCGAGGATGGATCGCGTTTTGTTGTAAGGCTGTCGGGTACTGGATCACAAGGTGCAACGGTACGATTGTACGTCGAAAAGTATAGCAGTGATCCCAGTGAATATACAGAAGACACACAAAAGGCTCTGAAGCCTTTGATTGACGTGGCACTCGAGATTACCAAGCTACAACACTACACAGGCCGAGACCGCCCAACAGTTATCACTTGAGAATATTCATATGCACACACCCAAACACACACACACACACACACACGTCATATATTAGTGTCTATTAAAAAAAGCAACTATTATTCGGATGTTTGTACATGGGAAACAAAATGCGATGATTATATACATAAGAAATCCACGTCGAGGTCTTCATCACCAGCGTATTCGGATAAAGGTGATAGGGGACAATCAGTGAGAAGCAGCTTGTCAACGTATGCCTGCACAGCTGGATCGGTAGTTCTCTTTTTGGACTTTGACAAATTCTTGATAGATTTAGGTTTGCGGGATGATGATGATGTTGTCATGGAGATGGTTGTGGTGGAGACGGAGACGTTGTTGCTGGGGATATTGGGAGTAGAATCTGCCGGCGAGTCGGATATTGCTTCTTGATTGCCGCTCTCCTTCTCTCGGGCTTTCCTAATTCTCCTGGTGGGCCATTCATGATTATATATCAAATAATGCCGTTCACATCTTGGACATCGTTTGGGTCGCCAATCGGTGAATATGGCACTAGGAGTCCAAGACCACGTGATAAGTTCAGCTGTGACAGGATTGTTGCAACCAAGTTGTTCAGAGATCTCCTCTTGCTGCAGGTTTTTTCCACATGCTACGCATTCTAGTCGTTCTTCTTCTTTGACAGGTTTAGATGCTGTGTTTGATCGAGTGGTATCGTCTTTTTCAGCCACAGAGGCATTAGCTGCTACCGAGTCCTCTGCGCGTGGATGCTGCTGCTGCTGCTGCAAGTTGTCTGCAGTTTTTGATTCGTTGGACGACCCATCTTCAGTGGATGGCGATGAACTCGAGTCATATGCTGGAGAAGGTGGGTAATTTTCCCTATTCCTCACACGTACCGCCATATGTTCTTCTTCATTGGGAATCGACATATCAGCATCCATCACCACGTCGTACAATAAATCCACCGGCTTATCCAACTTCACGCGTTGCTGATTGTTGAGTTCATTGGTGCAGAGAAAATCGATACTCATCACGGCTGAATCTCGTTTCTTGGGCAACGGTTTGGTTTCATGCTTGGGATGTGGTTGTGCTTCAGTCATGGATGTTGCCTCTTTCTGTGCACGTGTACGCTTCACTGGTTCCGCAGGTGGAAAAGTAACATAGTCTATGAACACAATCACTAAATACCACTTCCAATATTATTGTTTCCTTATAGCCTACCATCATAATTAATGACCTTTCTTTTGCGCCTACTCCTTCGAACACCATTTGCTGGATCATCCTCTGACGGAGCTTGTGGGGAAAAGTATCCTCGACCATTTCTATAGCAAGACAATTAGGATGATGATATCACACCATGACTATCAGATACGTACTCTTCACAGGTCGCGCATCGACATTCAATGTTATCGACTCCAAAATAATGGCTTCCATAGAAAGCTGTCATCTCTTCTCCACAAGTAATCTTCCGTACAACTTGAAAAGTCACTGCATTTTGGCCTTGTGATATGAACTATGAAAGTATCAGAATCTTTTCCATGATAAAGTGTCGCGTAAACTTACTCTGCAATTGGCATTACAATCATGCTATGAGGTGATCCCATTTAGTATTTGTTATCAAGCGCTGATCCAATATCACCTACATTGACGAATCGTGCGGGGCCAAGAAAGAGACAAGTGCATCCTTTTCGTTGTGACCACATGACGCTGAAATCCTGATCCCGTTTCCTCAAGTGTGCGTCTTCCTCTGGTTTCAAGGTGGCTATCATCCCAGTGCAAAAACTAATTTGATCTCCCACATGCCAGTCCTTGGTTGCAATCAAACATGCTTCGGTCCTCCTTCCTTTGACCTTGTATCGTTGGGTGTCGCTCACTTCATATCCCGCATTAGGCATATACCTATTAGATGTATGCATGTGTGAATGATATGATATGTCTTATAATATATCGTGCATAATACTTGCATGTACAGATAACGTTTGGCTTGTTGAGCGAACTCCTGACGCTGTTTCTCCCTGTCGGAAAAGCATTGTTTAAAGAAATCCAACCTAACAAAGACGTTATTAATAAAAGGCTATGCACTCTTTGTGTCTCTCTCGCCCTCTCGCCATATCCCAAAGCTAATGTAACTTGTATACACGATAGAGTAGGGGAAACACAAGGGGAACGACCATCATCCATAATGCCCCTTTCCCATACCATCCACTGCCACAACTCACTCTAACACTTCTTTGACGGCCTCGTTGGGTTTCCTCTCCTCAACAACTTTGCGTTGAATAATGTCGAGGATCTGCTTTGCATGGATTCTAGGCTTGCGATGGGTGGTATTCATTTTGGTCGTCTTGAACCATAGAAAGAGGTCGTCAAGGAATATATCGCTGCACAGGTCATCGTATTTGGATAGATCGGCGAAATCCATGCTGTTCAATGTCGTCCCTTGAGCAATGCAATCGTGCCAGGAGGTGGCAAAGAATAGAATACAACGTAAAAGAGACTGGACGGTCCTACTGCTTCTGCTGCTGTTATATTGTCGCAAGAAGGTATAGAAAAAGGGCCTTGTTGGATATTGGAAACGCGGTGATAACAAGGAGAAAATAGCGGCGGCGCATCGATCAAACTTTCCTCTGTGTTTTTTTTCCATCCTGCAATCCGACAGCAGACCACACCAGCAGCACATGGTCATTCTATATTTGTACTTTTATAGATGTACAGTCATCCTCATTTCGATCGAATAAACTATATTGATTTGTACATCGTTGTCACCATGGTTACGAGTGAAGCTAGAATATATTCCCGCCTGATATGGTGAATGGGTCCCTCTGCTGCTACTACTCAAGTTTTTGAAGAGACTACCTTTCCCCCTTATAATAACATCGCGTTCGCTCAACTTGCTGAATGAAGAAGGCTTGGGTTACTCTAACTCAATCACCAAAAATGTCACTTTGAGTGTTACTATTACACGCCGCTTTCAACCAGGTACATCGAAAACTAGCGTACTGTGAGCTGTCGCATGATGGATTTGATGCGATCGCCAATCAAATTGCTTTACAGTGAAAATGCACTTTTGCGCATGTCGATCTCTTTTACTGAACCATCTTGTGATGCTATCACAATATCGATGACATCAGGCATCTTTACGACTTAATCCTTTCAGAGAAAGTAGACAATGTCTTTTAAATTGTGAACGTTAAGCATAGCCGCTAGCAACCAGGAGGCTATTTTGAG
Source organism: Lichtheimia corymbifera B2541 (assembly GCA_000697475.1). Lineage (NCBI taxonomy): Eukaryota > Fungi > Mucoromycota > Mucoromycetes > Mucorales > Lichtheimiaceae > Lichtheimia > Lichtheimia corymbifera. Next base: position 38,878 of record JNEU01000735.1, read on the forward strand.
CTATCCTATCGATGATCCCAACTACACGGGAAGGTTTGGTTATCAAAAAACTTTAATCTTACATACCAATACTAGCTGACCAATTGCTCGCTTCGCTCTTGAACTTTTGATTCCTCGTTGAAGGATTAAGGCTACCTATGAGATTATGATCTTACAATACTACGCTTACACGTTTACGCAATCGCATTACAAATATTCATAGTAAAGTGTGAGGTCTTTATGAGAACAAAACTGCTCGGCTTGGTCAACAGCACCTAGTGTGCAAGTTCACGATCGAGGTGGGCAATTTCGGGGGGTCATGGACCGTCCGCACTGCTTATCTTCCAGTTCATTCTCCACCTTGTTCTTTCCCATTCAACATTTTACAATAAAGCATGTGGTTTTTAAATGAATGGAATTGATCAGCATGTCCCAGCGGATATTCTGACAAAACATAAAGTCTAATGTGGGCAATCCCAAGGTAATTCATATTAGATGGCATTTCATGAATTCAGGCGGGGTATGGAATTTCCGTCGATCATAGTAAACCCCACATTATACCCTCCCATTCAAAATCTTTGAATGAACGGTGAGTTCTTTATTATGACAAAGTTGATCAGCGTGTCAATGAGCATCTTGTGTAAAAGTTTCAGGTTTGATATGGACAATCTCGAGGTTATGGGCCACCCGCTCTACATATAATACCGTCCGTTCATCATCCGACGCTCCCATTTTATTTCTCACAATGAAGCCTGCGACTTTAATATGAATGGAGTTGATCACCATGTCGATGCCCAGCGCCCTGAACAAGTTTGGAGTTGGAGATGGACAACGGCGGGGGTGTCCGCTATGTACCCTACTTGCGCTCCGTCCGTCCTATATTTGGGCCGTCCGATTCATTGAAACATCATAATGAAGCATACGGTTTTTAAATGAATGGAGTTGATCAGCAGGACTCAGCGAACCTGCTTACCAAATTTCATGTTCGAAATGGGGAATCCCAAGGTGATTCATTCTAATTGACATTTCATGAATCCGGCCGGGGTACGGAATTTCCGTCCATCATAGTAAACCTCACATTATACCCTCCCATTCAAAATCTTTAAATGAAACATGAGTTCTTTATTAATACAAAGTTGTTCAGCATGATCAAGAGCACCTTGTGTGAAAGTTTCAAGTTTGAGAGAGGCAATCTCAGGGTCATGGATTAGATTAACAGTGTGCATAGATATGTCTGACAGCTCAACCAACTTAATTTCCAGATCTTCCACCCCACCGTCTTCCCTCTTCCTCCCATCTCAACTGTTGCCCCATTCAACTACAACTACATCCTGCGAACGATTGCCCTGCTTCAGCCCATCATGTCAATCCTACAACCGTCTTGATCCTATTGTCTTTGACTGAACGGCAACTGCATGGCGTTTGCACACCCCACAACAATGCCCGCGTTTCTTGACACTCCACCTTCTCTTGTACACTCCTCTACCACCATCAAACGTAACAGCATTCATTCCAGCAGTTATCATTAGCAACGTCTTTACACCATTGTCTCAAACAGCATTCACAGCCTTGTCACTCTACTACAACACACTCTCTTGCACACTCCTCTGCCGCGACCAAACGTAACAGCCGTTGCTATCATCAATGTCTTTTACTTCATTGTCTCAAGTTACATGCAGCAACTTGATTTAATACATACGGATTACAGTGGATGGGATGCCACATCAGCTATCAAGTACACCGCAATACAAGTAATCTTCATCTGATTGGGCTGTGATGGAAGAAAATGACCAAGAAAGGATTGGCCGGCAGCCGGATGGAGAAGGGAGCATATCAGCAGCTATCACATGGCTGTCTTCAACCAACATGGAGGATTTGATGGATGGACGCAATCAAGTACAGTGATGAGATCTCCTGAAATGCTGCTTTGGTTACTTGGAGCGAGCGTCGTCCGCAGGAATGATCACGTGGATACTACTGAGGAGGATGATGGAATGGATGGGATCGACCAAATGATGAAAGGTGCTTTACAGTCATGGACGCTATTGGAATACCCAGGTCAATGCATGCAGCAGCTATTTTACAATCATGGATGAAGGATGTTTATGACGGCAGCAATCAAGAATACAATGGCACAGTTATCCATGTCGACTTGATGTGACACACCCGTAGCTTACCAATTTACAATGCTGTCCCCTTATCATACTTTATCGATAAACAACATATACGCTACCATGTGCTATTCTTCGACTTTTCCATTAAATTAAACATATGATCTAAACGAGCATCATGCCATCAGTTCATAATATATACTTAAGTTGTGGATCACTGGGTGGTTTCTGGATTGAAAGGAGGGGGAATAGAAACTTGAAGGTTGGAAAGCGAGATTGGATCATTTACATCATCATATCGAGATGCTTTTTTTCTTTTGTTACAGGTCCTAGTTCATGTATTGATAGACGAGAGGCAGGAATGGTTCTCGAACGCTTGCATTGCAAGATATAAATCCGGGAGTGATGACTCCCAACATAGTGCTTGGTTCCTTGTAACTTGATTCACTCTGCTCAAGAAAGAATGAGCTGGTGTGATACAAGGATTCACAAGTACATGAACGTGCCATGCTTACCTATGACGCTAATTTATACAACATTATACAGTTACGGAATAGTATAACCGGACCTTTCTATAAGCATTTAGGGGGAAAATATCCATTATTGTCGATGGGTCTTTAACCTTTGAGTGCTTCTACACACAAGTACAATACAAATAGGGATAAGTATACAATGAAAAGCGGGCACAAATACGCGGTGTGCAATAACAAAACGACATACCAAAGACAAAGATAAAGTGTGAGGGTAGATAGATGTGTGTGTAAACGCGGTACAAGAACAGTAAAAGTAATAACTACACTAAAGTATCCACCACGGACGTAAGTATCAATATCCTAGTAGTCCTGACGCGGTCCTTGATTTACATACGTTGGTTTTGGGATCTTAGCGGTTGACAGAATACGCGGTGTCAATATACGTTTTGTATGAAATCAGAGGAAAAGAAGATCCGAATTGTCTTTATTTGTATTCACTAGTCTTTTATAC
>JNEU01000736.1:0-16973 GCA_000697475.1 Lichtheimia corymbifera B2541
CCTCCCTCCTTTTTAGCCCAACTTTATCGTTATAACAGGCATCCATAAGCTAATAACTAGTTTAAATGTATGGTTTGATGTTGTAACAACTTGTCACAATCACACACCTCTCATTGTTGTCTCATTTAAGCACATATTGGCTACCTTGCTGTGGTGTGCTGCAGCATGTGTTGACTATGATTCCCACAACTTTAGTTGCATAAGTGCCTATGATGCATGTGCCCTGATGTTCGGGGATGGTATCAGGCTTGCAGCACCCGTTTGACTTTGCTCACAACAAGGTCTCCTCAACCATCTTGGAATTATGCTGCAAGATGTGAGATCATTCTTTTTCCACAAAACTATAATGGGCTAACTGGTTTGGACGCCATAATAACATGCGTTCGCATATGTATGCATCAAATGATCGCCCATGTTACACATGACGCTGCGAGACACAAGGCCAACTATAGCAATTGAACAACATTGATCGCTTTGCTCATTATTCCATATTACTGCTATACACACCACGAATATAATCCACAATCGCATACACACACACTGCACCCATCGCATCGATATGCAGGGTGATCATATACATACACCCATTTCATTCCATGCTTTGAGTTCAAGGAGAACACGTAATGGGATACCAGTGAAGTCGACTTGAAGATTAACAACATCGTAGTGAGAGAAGAGGAGAGGATGGTTGTCGTTGCGTTATAGATCTCATCCATCTGCTGCATCATTCCCCTATTCCCAATCAGCCCGCGTATTAGAGCTTGTTTGCCCTTCCTTCCATATTGACCATGAGAACATGATTTCCGATGGAGGTGTGCATATATGTATATATAAATACAGTGTTTTGCGTTTGGAAATCCAGAAAGTTGGGGGTTGCAATCCAATTTTCACAAACCCGCATTACGGATTCAGGTAGATTAGTAAAAATTTCAGCCTCTCAATACAATGATTGTCTTGTCAGTACACTTTTTGGTCTCTCAATACAATTGTTTAAGCCATGCCATACATAATAAAGTAAAATCGAAAGTGAATGAGTAATCAGCTAGCTGAACATGATATCCATGTCGGTGGTTAAGCACTCGTAGATAACATCGGTAGAGTAGTACAACGCGTCTTTTATTGCTTCAACTTGAAAATGACTACATTCTATCATTACCAACCAAGTGGCGACTACGTCTATGATGGCCCTGATAACGACTATGAAACACAAACGACAACTGGAGCTCTATCAAACATTTACTTGAGCTTGGACATCTTTCAGATGACTCGATGTCAGAGGGAGAGGAAGACGTACCTGAGATTCCCGAGATCTCGATGGAGGAATTGGGCGTGGTGGATCAGCCTGATCTTGTTTGGACACCAACAAAGTATAAACCAAGACAGGTTGCCTATTTTATTGCGCTGCTCCAAAGTGAAGAAAGAACGATCAAACGTGCAGCTGAAAGAGCCGGCATCAATGTTGATGCGGCATATAAGTTTAACAAACAATGGAAAAAAAGTGGCGGAACGGTCTTACCGGGCTATGTCGAGGCATCCAAAGTGAAACCCAAAGGCAACAATCGGAAGCTAACCGAAGAGCATTCGCGTTTCCTTGAAGATTATGTCGAGCGCAATCCAACTTGTGTTGTGAAGGATGCTGTTGACGAGCTTTGTGGAGAGTTTAAAAACTTAAGCATTGATCAATCCACCGTTTACCGGCACCTTACAGAGAAGCTTTCGTTTACTCTAACCCGTACCCAACCACGAGTGATGGAACGCAATTCTGAAGATACCCTTGAGCAACGTCGTCAATTTGTTCAGCAAATCACTGAGCAAAATATTGACTTTCGACGCAAGTGCGTTTTTATTGATGAGAGTGGTTTCGTGAAAAACATGGTCCGCCCAGTAGCTTGGTCAAAGAAAGGAACACCTGCTGCTGTCACTGTGCCAACTGCTCGAGGTACCAATCTCAGCATCATTGGATGTATCTCGTATCATGGTCTGATTGCTCTCTCGCAACAAGTCCCTCAATCCACTGGTTCGAAGAAACGCAAGCTTGTTGATGGAAGAGAGTCTGGATTACCACACGGTACGAAATCCTCTCACTTTTTGTTGTTTGTGGAGCAAGTGGCAGCCGTTTTAAATAAGCATGGTTTACATAACATGTACATCGTAATGGATAATGCATCAATCCACAAGACCAAACAAGTGCTTGAGGCTATCAAAAGACATGACCACATTCCTTTGTTTTTGCCACCTTACTCTCCCTTCTTAAATCCCATCGAAGAGTGCTGGTCAAAGATGAAAGGCCAAGTGCGCAAAACACCATTGTCAAGCAAAGATAGTCTTGTCGTACGCATTCAAGAAGCGGCAAAGACTATCACTAGAAAGGACTGCCGAGGATGGATAAGACACTCACAGAAATACTTTGTCAAGTGCTTAGACATGCAACCTATTTAGAATATATATATATATATACCTTAAAGCTTTAAAATAACCATATTGCTTGAGTTGGGCTCTGAGAGATTGTATTGAGAGATCAAAATCTGTACCGGTGTGCCAAACATTGTATTGGAGGAATAAAGATTTTACTAATCTACCTGAACCCGTAATGCGGGTTGCGAAAATTGGATTGCAACCCCCCACTTTCTGGATTTCCAAACGCAAAACACTGTATTTCCCGTTTGCCTTAAAAACAACCCACCCCCTCCTCTGTCTATACTTGTTCCAAGCCTTACTTTTGTTCCCTTGTTCTAATCTGCCGGCGCAATTGCTTTCAGCCTGTGCATTCGCCTCCTTGGTTACGCATCATCTCTACAGCAACAACCCTTGTGACTCATCGCTTCCTTATACTTGTTTCAGCTTTCTCTTTTACACCACGCTACACCACCTTTTACGGTTAACAAAGTCATCTCCACCATAAAACGATCGTCAGCAATGAGCATCGTGTTCGCTTGTTCGACATCTTGGTGTCGATGCAGGGTCATCTCCAAAGGCAACCAACCCTTCCACGATTGATGAACATGCTGCCAACAAGCCGAGGCTTCCCACAGTCATTCCTATATGCGTTTGCATAGTCTCAGATATTCGTAAGTGCAAGAGGATGGGAGGTAATATGGGTATCGGTCTATACACGTGTTAACTTTGACGTTTCAGGCTATTCATCATCACCACCAGCTATTTTTACATGCGCTATCTCCACCTACGCTGGTTGCAGTTGGTTCAAGAAAAATGCTTCATTACTCAGGTCGTCAAGGAAGGATGGTAAAATCACAACACCTCTTGGTCAAATGTATCTTTTGGTATGGATCCGGATCAAGGTTGCCTTCAAGCGCTTGCCTTCCACTCCACAGTATTCTTACGCTATGGCTTTGGCTGTTGCCTATGCTTGAGGTAATGATGTTAAAAACTTATTCGTCACGCATATGATCCTCGATGTTTGACTTGCGATCTATGAAATAGATTTGGATGATGGGTACAGTGGTTCAAGGATAGGATACATATGGATTCACTCAACCCGGAGAGCTATGCTCGTTGAATGAAGGCAGAATGGATATGGAGTTGGAATACTGGTGAATGGTGTACCTTGGGATATTGCTGGGGGTTTTAGTGTAGGCGGTTTATCTATCAAAATAAAAACAGTCAACATGAAGGCTGAAGGAATGTATCTGATTAACGACATTGGCTTGTGATGGACATGATGTTTTATTGGAATGCCTTGCTCTAGCCAGTGAAAGGGACTCATATACACGCATACAATTGTACTTTTTCATTTGCTTAGCTTTTATTATGGTGGCGGATGAAGCAGCGAGGTTACATGGCTTAATGGCTAAAAGGTCAAACAATTTGTGGCCTGGCATATCGAAAACAAAAGCGTAGAGGAACCTGAAATCAGTGATCAGCAGAACGGAGGAACAGGACGTCAACAGACCACTTCATTTTTTGACCGAGTATTCTTCCCATCAGCTCAGATGAATGTAATTGAAACGTGGGTACGAATATTTTGACCAGGAGAATTGGTTCTATGCTAGCGAATCCGCGTTGGTGTCAATTTGGTCGAGGTGCATAATAGACCTCTTTGTCAAAACGGCCATTACATAACTTTTTGTACAATTCTTTTCGCTCTTGGTTCTGTTTCTTCGCTTTCTAATGCAACTCCAGCTGTACGCACAGGTTTCACTACTACTGCGCATCCTCGTGAGAATGAACAAATATCATTTTTATGATAGCTCCTTTATCGATATAATGGGGAAACATACAAAGCTGTCTAACAAAAAACTTTACAATGAAACATGGGGGTGATTGTAGAACAAACGTGATCAGCGTGGTGGAAAGCACCTTGTGTCAAAGTTTCACGGTCCACGTCTGCAATCCCAAATTTAGTGATTTCACCTCCGGCATTGGATCCTGCGAATTGTTTTCACTAAAGGGCATCAGGATGATGATTGTGGTCATTGTAGAAAATTGCAGCAGTATGTAGCCGTGCTGGTGCCATGTAGACCGTGTACAAGCATGCTGGTACCAATATTGTTGAAATTTAATCCAAATAGTAGAGGTACCGTGCCAAACACAGCCTTTACTTTATTCGACTTATCGATAGACTATTCAAATGTATAATCACGAAGGCAAACACCATGAGAATTACCCATGCATGGCCATTTATTGACTACTCTAACTAGCTACATACTGATATCGTGCTTAAGTAATGCATACTTAAGGGCTGTGCTCCACATGTGGTATATGATCTCGTAGCAATGTGACAAGGTAGTCATCGACTGTTGCATTGATGATTACATGCTTGATGTTTGTGAGCGACAAGAGATGAACGACGTCACTGCCAGCTACCGATGATGCATTGATGCGTAGACATTGAAGCATATGGTGATTGCTGATGTGAACGATGGTTCCTTCTGGTAGTGGTTGCCGACCACAATACAACTCAAGGCAAGAAAGTGAAGGGCATCCCTTGATAATTGTTGCGATGGCAGATAGGTAATGCGAAGAGCCCTCGAAGTGCATTGTCGATATTCCAAGTTTCTTCAGGTTTTTCAATCTGGCAATAACATCAATCCATGAAAACGTCGATATCTGAGCCACCATCCCAACTTGCAGATCTGTTAAAGAAGAATCAATGCCTTGCTGTACTCTGTGCTCAAACAAGTTGCCGAATGATATCGCATCCATTCTCATTTGCTTTGCCGAAAGCGTCTGCAGGTTGGATAATCGTTTCACTGCATTCCAGATATCATCTCGATTTGCTGGGTCATTGCGTAGCTTAACGTGTTGAAGATGTGGTGATAGGTGAATGATCGAGAGAGCGAGTGTTGCAAGTTCATCATTGTAGGCATAGATATCCAGTGTCTCCAAACGATCGAACTTCAAGCCTTCGTCGTATAGCATAACATTTTGTCCGGTCAGTGGTCCTTCCAAGCGAATGTGATCAAGCGATTGTCGGTTTTCACGTAACAAGGGAATGAGATGCTCAGCCTGTAATTGTTCGTTGACATCATCCTCAAAGACTCCGAGACACAACTTTTGTAATCCCTTCACATGCCGATGACACCTGCACTCATCAAAAGCATCGAAAACACCGCATGTGAAGAGCTTCATCTCCGGACAATAGCCGCACACTCTTGCTAGAAATTGTAAGTCGGGAAGCGGGAATAGATCGAGGAATACGAGCGATGGAAGATGAGAGCAAATATTGCTCATTGTATCATGAGAGAGATCGTCACCTAGAACGTTCATGGTAAGGTGCGTCAGCTTTGGATATTCCTCGGTGAGATCGAGAATGCCCCACACTTGAAGATCCAATGAAACAAGGTTAGGGCAGTGATCCAGTACAACCGCCAAATGAATGCCAGGTGTGTTAAGGTCCTCCGTGGAAAGAGTCAGATCGGTCAAAGTATCGCTCACAGAGTCAAGTGCTCACGTAAGCTCGTATTCGTCATATCCGATGTCTACATCAAGTCGATCAATTATCATGTTGCTGGTGTTCTTTCATCCAATACGTACACATAATAGACAACTTGGTGAGGTTCGGAAAGTTTCAACGATCCAAGATGGCGAGAGAGTCCTCGTAGATTCGTGGTTCCTGCCTCCGTTGATAATGTTTCCACATGCTCTGAGAATCGCTCCAGCTCACGCAAGTACACTGGATGGCTATTGCGGATTTTCTCGTGCTCAAAGCTCAAATTGTTGCAATGCAAGATTAGCTGTCGCCATGTGCGAGAAACATAAAGGTAGGGACATGGTGTATCTGAATCCAACTTGTAATTATCCAACACCAAGGGTAAGAGCTCTGATACGACAAGATCCAAAGGAAGTAGGCTGATAAAATCCACCCGTTTGTTTGCTGCACTCAATGAACTAGCATGCTGCATTTGTAGGGTTGTGTAACCATGGTCGAATGATGCTGTATTCCTAAGGCCTTTCTCATACATGGCTACTGCTTTTTGCTGTCGTCCTTGTTGCTGATAAATGGTGCCGGCTTTCAGATAGCCAAGCGAAGACGATGGACTGATAATTCTCATAACAGCTGCATCGCGCAAGGCAAGTTCAAAGTGGGCTCCATTGGCTAATGCCGTTGAACGCTCATTGAGTTTCTCCACCAATTGACATTCAAGTTGGGTGATTGCTTCCGTTGTTGTTGAAATGGTGGTGTCTGTTTGTTGAATACGAGGGAATATTTCTGGGAAGGGAGGAGCGTTGGGATCGTTGAGTCGGTTCATGATGAGAAAAAATTGGTAAAAGGAAGAGGTGATGGACCAGGTTGGTGATCTGCCTGAAATGTATATTTCACTCCGCGATGGCATTGGACACTGCAGTATCATGGATCCCTTCCATCCAAACATTATCTACTACTATTATTGAATGGGTAATAAGCATGAAAACTAATGGTGGATGAACGTCATATTGAGGGAAGCCAAATGTGTTACAATAGCTGCCTATTATCACCCGATTGGAAGTGCAATTGTAATTTCAAAGGAACAATAATAAATGACGTAAGGAATGGGTCTTGACCTTTCTTCAAAGGCTCATACTATTTTCTATGGCATGGTATCAGCTTAATTGTTCAGTAAATGCGATGGTGATCGTGTTCTTTGTTTCTATTTTTGCATGCGTGTTATAATGTGGATCGCTTTTAAAAGCGGTAGAGGATTGTCTCTTATAGGATTCATCATACTGACAAAGTAATGCTCTAGGAGTGTTCGATCATTGCACTAGGACTATTAACCATCGATCGATTGTGAGCTTATTTAAGGTTGATCCTCTGAGAAAACTAAAGAAAACAATGATATGGGTGATCTCGTTTAGGTATACCCATACAGTGGTGTGCATGTTTTCACCTTGTGGTAGGCACAGGATTTACAGTGCATAGAGCAGAATTGGACACGTATCTAACATTCATTGCCATCATATCCTGGCCACTGTTCTCTACTGGATGAAGCCATTTTTATATTCCAGATACTGAAGGATTATACTAATACAACTATGGAAACGAGAATGCGAAGCATCCACCCATGTCACGGCTCCCGGTGCTCTTACCATATCCATTTTTCCAGTATCCACCGTGTATATATATATTCAGATCATAGAAACCAATCCTGGTCCTCCTTGAATCCGCATATTCGGATGGTCTGTCATCATCATCATCCCCTGGCCCAAAAGCATCAGCAACTGTTACCCATCCTTGACCACCATATACTGTGAGAGTAGTTGTAGAACCACGGCACCATAAGAGAACACCCTGACCCGATAGAGTGGCCCGATGAAATAGAAACGCGATCATGGTAGAGCAATCTCTGCAAGGTCATCGTGTAGTTTACCGCCCTTGTCGTTGAAACGACCCAAGCAAGAGCACCAGCATACGTGGTGTATGATAATGATCAGCAGCCTGAAAGAAATAAGCCCTGTTACAACGCTGTCAACCATGTACACCATCCTATTTGACATACCAGCGTTGGTAACCATGGGAACGCAAGTTGGAAAAAGGTCTTCGTTGCAAGAAGGTATATACTGTGGGGCTGGGTAACTTTGGGATTCCAAGATCACCAGGCTCAACGCCAAGATCTTGAACAAGCTTGAGGAATGCTGATTGTGAGCAATCGTTTGTCAGTCGAGGTAGTGTTATCAAGCGAGCAAGTCGTGTAGCGTGGTGCAAAGAGAACGTTGAAACTAGAACAGGCAAGCGATGAGTAACAAGGGTTGTTGTTTAGAGATGACGCGTTACCAGAATGCTGACTGGCACTAATCGTGTTGGTAGATGGAGTACAATCAGTGTTGACAAGGAGCAAAAGTAAAGCTTTCAAGAGGGTGGTCAAGAATAGAAGGCAGGAGTTGTTGATAATAAGCGAATAAAGCGGTTGTTGACTGGGACCACTGGGGCTCAGTAAATTTTACGCTGGGAGCGGGATTTGGACTTGCCACACACATTTCTTCACTGCATTGAACATCCTCTTCCTCCTCCGCCAACCTACAATGACACATTCTATCTGGAAGGATTTATGCAAACAACCTGTTCTTACAGCTTCCACTGACAAACATACAAAACTTATTGAAGATGCGTCGACAGAATTGCAGCAACCCATTGAATCCATCTTGTCCACTCTGAATCTGCGATCTAAGCTGCTGACAGAATGCGCCAACTACGATGCTGCCCTTCGAGATGCCAAAGTCATGCAACAACTCTCGCCTTCTTCAGCACTTGGATATTTAAGAGAAGCCACCATCTACAGCGAACAAGGAAAACAGCACCATGTTATTGACATATGCAACAAGGGACTCGATGTTGTTGACTCACACGACCCAGACTATGGTACACTGCAACGAGCCAAACATGATGCCGAACAGCATTTGAACCACCGTATCGACTTATCAGACAACTGCCAGTTGATATTGTTACTACAACGCTTATACCTATGATTACTGGTGATTCTCCTTTGGAATCATTGATCCCATGCCCATACTTGCACGTGTCCAACCTATGGCGTGATTGTATTCTTCAATGTTTGAATGGATTGCGTTTCGAGACTTCAAAGAAGGAAGAGGAAAACGATCTGGAAAAGTGTTCGCAATTGATCAGGTTTTCTCGGCACATCAAGACATTGCATGTTCCTCAATATTCTCACGGACTCTGGCTCAATCGTTTATTACGTGACAATGACTTTTGCTCTTTGCGGGAGTTATATCTCGGCGGTAGGTGTAACAACATATCGTAATATGCATCTATTGACTATTCTTCATATAAGACTCGTACAGCGGTTATGGCAATGACATTGTTTCATTATTAGAATCGATCGGCAGCTCTTTGACCCATTTCACAATGCACCAGGAAGATTACAGCGTTATTAGCGTGGCCGACGTACTATCAGCCTGCCCCAATTTGGTTTCGCTTACCATCTACCGACACAATGTTTATGATTTCCTCCATCTTCCAATGACAACGTGGCCCAACATCACAGAATTATCGATTAAATTTACAGGGGAGGAACTGACTAGTGATGGAGTGATACGTCTAGGCAAGAGTTTCCCATCGCTCAAAAAGCTTCATCTTTATCCATGCCATGATGTGGAATCAGCACTTTTAATCCCACAGTATTGCTCGTTATTGACAATGGTTGAACTCGAGATTGATATGCTCCGCGTTGACGTGACCTACTGGAATGATATCGTTGGATCAGAGGAGCTTGCGATGACGAGGCTTTCAATTCGCATCGAGGATTGGGGAGATGAAGATGACGATCCTTTTGTGGATGTGGGTCCACTTTTGCGGCAGTATCATACAACACTGGAGGCCATCGAATGGAGTATTTACCCTGAAAGATACTATGGAGATTTCTACCATATCCAGTGCCCACACCTCAAGAAACTGTCACTGGGCACTTCTGGATCTTGGATACTACGCAATGCGCCTCTATTGGAAGATTTGAAAATGACATGCATAGCAATCAATGCCGACCCTGAAATACTGGATATAATACCACCGCGTCTGAAGAAGCTTGAATTGGAATTGGATGTTGGACACAAAATGGAGGACAGAAACGCCATTATACAATACACTCATCGTCTTTCTCAGCAATGCATACTACATGAACTTGCCATTCGCTTCGACACCTCACAGATGTATCGCGATATGCTTGATGCAATCCCCAGTTTGGCCACGCTGAAACGTCTCATGATCGGTGCAAGCGGGAAGTGGGATGTATACGAAATGGAAAGTTTCCTTGACAGTCTCGTGAATGGATGCCCTAATCTATCCCGCCTTGAAATTAATTGCAAGAATGCCCCATCTACCTATTCATTGGATACTTTGAAACGACTTACCCAGTTGAAGCAATTTGCATTTTCGATCGCGGACACGGATGGCTATGACAGCTTTTGGCATGCGCTTCGAACGTTTTCACAGCTCAAGTATATTCGCATTTACCCAACCAATGCCGTCAACAAGTCTGTGATTCAACATCTCAAGGAGCATAGACCTGACATGAAGGTTATTGTCGATGGGAGATTCAAGCGCTTTTGAGGCCTGGTTTTGAAGGATGGATTATACACGCTAGCATTATCATGATGGATATTATCATTTGTTCACGACGAATAAAAGAGAAATGTGGTACTTTATAAATACTTTTTTTGGAATGTATGCATGAAAACAGATTCCCCATGGCGTCGTTTGACACCGATGGAACAGCATATCCCTATGACCAACAAGGATAGATATAGCTTACCCCCGTCTATTACAGGCAATAGTAGTACCAAACCACATTCACCAATAGAGCTTCTTTTGAAATAAATGTACAGGATGGTGCCTTTTGCACCATTGCTTCCATAACGCTTTAACGACAAATACCTTCAAATCTGCCCAGACACCACACTCAAGTTGTATGCATACTATAGTAGCTCTTTTTTCGCTGTCTCTTGTACCGAACAGCTCAGATTAAAGTGAATGCATCATGGGAACGAATTGCCTGATCAGCTGCATTGATTGCAGGTTACCAAACCGATATCGTTGTCAATTAGGTAAAGGTGTATCATAGCAATGCTCTATCAAAATGACTGCTAGATCGATTTTCTGGAAGGTCCTTTAGATTGTCGTTCTTCTTCCTTGCCTTCTAATATGAACACCGCATTCCACACATGTTTCTTTATTCGGGCAAATGTTGTCGAGAATGAGCAATCATCACTTTTATGATAGCATGTCTTACTATAGAACCGAGAACCATAAACTAGGCTCTAACAAAAGACTTTACAATGAAACGTGGAGGTGGGAACTGGAACGAATGTGATCAGCATGGTCAAAAGTAGCAGGTGCTCACCTACAGTAACAGGGGTGCACACCTACACCAAAAATGTGCGCACCTACAGGAAACAGCTGCTCACCTGTAGTAAAAAAGGTGCTTACCGCAACCAAAAAGGTGCTCACCACAACCAAAACGGTGCTTACCAGAACCAACAAGGTGCTCATCTACAGTAAAAAGGTGCTCACCACAACCAAAATGGTGCTCAAATACAGTAAAAAGGTGCTCACCTACAGTAAAAAGATGCTCCCCTATAGTACAAAGGTGCTCACCTCAGTAAAATGGTGCTCACCTCCACCCAAAATGTGCTCACCTCAGTAGCCAAAAAATTTCAAGAGGCACCTGGTTAATTGTAAATATTGTGTGTATTCAGCGCGCTTTATATGCGCCGTTAATTGTTACAATAAAGGTTCACAATTGGCTAACCTACATGGATTTATAATGCGATTGATTAGCTTGGTAGCGGAGTCGACGATGATATTGCAAGGAATGGTGTCTTGATGATAAACGTATTGTCAGTGAGCCCGACAAATGGCGAGGAATCTGCATGCGATGATGAAATCGAAAGATAAGGGCAGGTTACTTGAAGCTGAAGGTGGGCGTGCAGTGAGACTGGAAATATGGCGCTATTGAATCATCTGTGGATGGGCAAAGAAAAGACGACTACATACATAATATGGTGTCATACGGGTTGAATCGAATGGCACGAAAAGATAAAATGCTGATCGGATTCCATTGCAAGATTATTCACACGGGGTTGTTGGTGCAACGTTGACAATGCGGCGATTTGATGTGGTGTGGAATTAAGGCATGAAGGCGTTGACGACCGGATATCTTGCTATGAAGCAATCGCCAGCAAGTAGTACATGCTTGTTGAGGAATAGATCGATTGCAAAACGACGCCAAGGTGAATGGGCACCCCTTCGATAATGTGGTGGTAATGACACGAGTGGTGGTAATAGGCTGTATCGTAATGCTTTGCAGATGCGATCGGTGATATGTATATTCATGTAAGTGATGGGAGCAACCAGAGCAAGGTAATCGATAGACACTGTGCGATGTGCCTCACCAGAAGGTAACGTCTCAGCAAGCGGTTTATAAAGGGTTGAAGTCGCGGTATATAATAGCACTTGCTTCGGTTGCTGGAATTGGCTGATCGTTGGTAATGGATAACTTTGTTGGTGTTTAGAACCATTGCTGTGTTGGGTTTGTGGGAAACTGTGGGATGGAGAAATGGGCAATGGTAGCTAGGAGAGCGCAATATTGCGTCGGACGTTAGGGATTTCCCTCCCCCTTGACCAGAACCCTTTCTGTGGTATTGTTCATGAGATTGATATCCATAGGGCGTGTGACTACCTATGGATTAATAATAAAAAACCATATGGCCGTTTTTTGCTATATCGTTTGATATGTACTGCGCATGACCGTGTATTGGATATGGAAAGATTGGTATGAGCAGCAAGATTGATTATGCGCATGCAATGCGAGCATAGAGGTTATATTGTTGGGTAGTAAAGTGATTTTTTGTACTTGGACATTGATTTGTATTTATTGTTGGCATGTCCACGCTCTATGCCTAAAGTTTTGCACACCCGGCAATTTATGTCCTTCCTTTTTCCAGTAGTTACAGTGGATAGCCTGTTAGCGTACAATTCGAGGATCCGTACAATTTTGAATTGTACTAGTACAATTCGAAATTGGCCTAGTACAATTTGATGTCCTTGAATTGTACTAGGACAATTTTGAATCCTTGAATTGTCCTAGTACAATTTTGAATTGTCCTAGCACAATTTGATGTCCTTGAATTGTCCTAGTACAATTCGAGGACATTGGCAATTGTGCACGTAGTAAACGATCAATGCAGGGACGGTGCATCTTCGTGTCCTATCATTGCAATAGAGGTCTCAGTAACCGCCAATATGCCATTTTATCATCATGGGTGTTCTTCAATAAACCAAGCGAATTGTTGGCCGTATTTAACGAAGTCTACGGATAATGATAATTATATTGACTATATTTATATATTCTAAGATTGATTCTTTCTATGTTTGTGGCGTATAGATTGAATGCTTTAGTAAGGCGTATGACGACGATGGGTGCGAGATCGTGTTTCCATTCTTGTGAGTGCTCTTGTTATTCTGCGGGTTGGGACAGGCTTCACGTTACGGGTTTGCTGGTGGGATCGTGGTGTAGGTTTTCCAATATGCCCGGTGGTAGTGCTGGTACTGGTGAAATCGGCGTTGCTATGGTGATCGCATTCCTCAGTAGAGTGGTTATTTTCTTTTTTTGAGAGATGTATATTAGCGTTGCATGTTGGCCAGCATATAATTATAAACATACCAGCAATCGAGTCCCAAAGCTTCTTCTCATTGAGCACCACAGCTTCCTTCACTGTTACTCGCGCAGTTGCATCGTTCACCAAAGCATGGTCCACGCC
Organism: Lichtheimia corymbifera B2541; assembly: GCA_000697475.1. Classification (NCBI taxonomy): domain Eukaryota; kingdom Fungi; phylum Mucoromycota; class Mucoromycetes; order Mucorales; family Lichtheimiaceae; genus Lichtheimia; species Lichtheimia corymbifera. Next base: position 13,714 of record JNEU01000736.1, read on the forward strand.
CTTCAGTTCCTGGAAACCGATTCCAGCAAAATTGCGTATCTCACGGCCATGGAACGAACGTGTTATAGCACCATGTGCACAACAAACATGGTAACGATGATGCTGACCTTGTCCAAATGATACCTTGTATATAATCGCGGGAAGGAAACGCTCGCCATTTTTCAACTGGTTCGGCTTTTCAATTGGCACTCCTACGACATCACCAACCTTGTAATCAGGTATCTTGTCTGCCATCTTGTCCAATCTTTTTTATGTTATATTAGCAAAGCATGATACCAATGCGATGAAAATCACATACCTGTTTTGAATGTTTTGAACGCTTTTGTCATAATACACACCAGCTTCTTTACGTATAGCTAAATGACGGTTGCAGATATCGTCTTCAGATTCAGATGTTGCAGCTTTTCCGTCTTCGTCTTCAATATTGTGTTGGACATGACGTTGGTTTTCGCTTCCGGAAGTGATATCGGAATCGCTTTCGACATTAGTGCCTTGGTCACTTTCGGAATCATCCCCCATGTAGTATCCATAACCATCTTGGCTTGAGCTATCATCATTGCCATTCATTAACTCTTCACTGCTGGTATCTTCCGAGTAATCAGCATATGCCTCGCTTGTACTGTCGCCATGAGGGGAGGAAGCCATTGCATGATACTCATCTTTGTGTACGATCTCGAGAGAGCGGTCACCGTCACTTGATGATTGATCTAGCCTTCATGCGTTAGTCATCCGTTATCAATATTATAAGAAATATTAATGTTGACAAACCTCTTGGGCTCAGTGGGAAATCCATATCGATTACAACGTCGTCATAGATGGTTGGATCATCTTTCGAGGTCTTGCATGACGATGGCTGCTTTTCTACGATCGAGGAATCTATATATTTTGAAATGTATGAATTAGCCCTAGTCAACGTGCGTTGCTATTAAAATCAAACCTTGTGCTTCGTTATCGTCCTGATCATCAAAACCATTCCAATCGGAATACGCGTCGCTTGCTTCATCACTCGATTGTTCAGTATCGGTACCCTCAATGGTGATGGGACCTGTAGTATCCATCTGAGTGTCATTGTCATAACCTGGTTGACTTGTATAATCATCCTCAATAGTGATAGGACTTGCAGCATCCATCTGGTGATCCCCATCCTCGCCTGATTCGTTATCGTGATGATTTTCGCCGATGATAGTACTTGCAGCATCCATTTGGATATCACTATCATCACCCGATCGACAATCTTCGGAAATGGTGCCTTCAGCATCACATGTACCAGGTTCGTTGTCAGGAAAATGATCACTTCCTTGATCGCTAATAACTTCGTTTTCCTCGTCATTGGGCATACTCACGTCCGATACATTGCCTTCAGCATCATCGTGGGTGCTACCGACAACATCTGGTTCTTGGGAATTTTGTACCATAGATGGACTATGAGGGTGTGGATCCTGGCCATAAACCATTCGGTAGGGTGTGGTTCGAATAGGACTTGAATATGTGATGTTGATACAATATACAACTTCAGCCAGGCCATCGGTCCAATGAACAGCATTACCATCTTGCAGTTGATGATGCACCCAAGCTTCCAATTTCTTCTTAAGTGTTTGATTAGCCCGTTCGATGAGACCTTGCGATTGAGGGTGACGAGGGGATCCATATATCAAAGTGGTTGGCCACTTGCTCATAAGTTTTTTCAACTATGCATGTTTAGTCTTCGCTACTATATAACTGGTTTTCCTCCCTTACCATCTTGACATCTTTGAATTCACCGCCATTGTCACTCTGCAACTCCTTGGGTGGTCCAACCTGGCAGAATAGTTCATGCAACCTTTTACCTACACGCCATGCACTTTTTGAAGGAAGTGGATACGCCCAACCGTACTTGGTGCGGTGGTCCTTGATATGCAAAATATAACGCATTTGGCCTTTGCGGGTACGAGTTCCACCAAAATCAATTAAATCCATCTTATAAAAAAGAGACCATTGTTAATCTTAAGCCTCGTGTGATTGTAGATCTATAGGTACCTGAAGTCTGGTCATGAACGCCTCAGCATGAATTGCTTTTCCAGCGGTCTTGACCTCGGTTCCTGGGGTGGACTTTGCACAGACACTGCAATGGTCAGTCACAAGGGTCACAAATCTCAAAGGGCAATACATGTATTCCTTGAGCTATGGATAAACGATGGGTTAAAAGTGCATATATAAAAAAGTGTTTAATGCTAAGCGAATTACTTACATTATGATTCATGGCGTCGCGACGTCCGTGTCCCACAGTCTCATGGGCAGCAGTGATGAGATCATACAAATGTTCCTTGATAGCAATGATCTTGTTTCCATTCCGGTTACCAGGCTTGCGAACAATGAACGATTCACCACTTGGCAAGGTCTTCAATACAAACTTATCACGAGTCCACCAAGAAAAATTGCGATCATAACTATGTTCAAGTGGTTGACCCTAGCAATATGCAAATTTATGTTATAATTGAAAACAATACATGTCATCACCCCTACCTGAAGAGCTCTTTTCATATCTTCGTACATATCCTTGCTGATGAATGTTTTTTCTTGAGGCTTCGGTTTATTGGTTTTGGCATTTGTCTGGCTGTCACTTGACTTAGGGTTGGCGATGTATTCCTCCATGAGCCGTCCAAACGTTGCCTTGGATAACCAATTGCGTTCTCGGCCATAGAAAATCGTTTGCTCGTTGCTGGTCATTTGCGTAAATACAATGAAAGTAAAAAGAGGTAGATTGTTTGGTTACCCCTTGTTGTCATATACTTATATTTAATCGGAGCGTAGTAGTTTAAATATACCATAACTTTGGTGCTGTGGTATATTTCAACGCCGATTGGCCTTATCCTTTTACGGCATATATGATGACAAATGCAATAAATCTTTTCAACGGTGGGTATGTCATAGTAGGTCCCATTCATTACTTTATTTCACCCATTAGAAAGCCATACACACTATAGTTACGCCATGTTGCTAGGCTAACAATACAATTAAACTAATATGATGGTAACAGAAAATAGATTAGATAACGATCCTCCGATCGCCGTCGAGACCGCCATATGTCTGTATATGCTTGTTGCACCCATCATGCCCTTGGGTAATGGCGTCGTGTAAGGTGAATGTGTGTCCTCGTTTTGTACTAGTACAATTTTGAATCCTCGAATTGTACTAGAACAATTCAAGGATATAGCCGTACAATTTGATGTCCTTGAATTGTACTAGTACAATTTTGTGTCCTTGAATTGTACGGATCCTCG
>JNEU01000737.1:0-64892 GCA_000697475.1 Lichtheimia corymbifera B2541
ATTTGTTGCCAGCTGAAACATCATCATCATCATCCACTCGTTTAGCTGAGAGTAGCATTTAGAAGTGTCGTTGAAAACATTTTATTAAACCCCTGGTCTTTATTGTCTTTATTCTTTGTCATTGGAAGGATTTGTGATTAAGCAGTTGCGATTGCTTATTGAACCTGGAATTGATTTGGAAGACTTCTTGGCGATACCGTTTTTGGAATACATCGACTCTCTCGCTACAAGCACACTGCCCTACGTCTCATTTTGGTGGAGAAGCTGGGCGCATTTTATCACATTCACATTCGTACGGCAGACTATTTTACAACAACATCCCCAACACAATCGTTCATCCATTACGGAAATCATCCATCCATTGAATATCTGCTATGGCAACTCAAGAATCGCATGTTATCTCGGCTCCTAAGGGTCGTAATCTGGAGGCAGAGCTATTGAGATCTTTATTGGCAAAGCCTGAACACTTTTATGGCAAAGCTAGTGAGGATCCAATGGGCTGGTTGAGAAGCATCAAGAGATTGCGCCGTGGTGGTATCTCTGACGGCAGTATCCTTTTGGTGGCTGGCTCCCATTTGAAAGGTGCTGCTGGCAACTGGTGGGCTGAGCATGAAGATGACGTGGTGACTTGGCAAGCTTTTGAGGAGAAGTTTGTCGAGAGATATGCTAGCAAGAGCATTAAGCGTGATTGGTGGCGTCGCTTGGAGGCTCGTAAACAAGGTGAAGGCGAAAGTGTGTCTGAATTGGTGGAAGCGCAACAAGCCTTGTTCCAAAGATTGGCATTGAAGGACGAGAGAAGAAAGATTGACTTGCTTTGTAAGGCGTTGAAGGACGACATTGGATTTGAAGTTGAACGGGAGGAGCCTGAAACCTATGCAGAAGCTGTGGATGCTGCTAAAAAGGAGGAGTCATTGAGAATCAAGTATAAGCGTGCACAAGAAGTTGGTGGCATTGTTGGTGATGGAACAAGCAGCGAGAAAAGCAGTGGTGTTGTTACAACAAGGTCCGATCGTGTAAGCGAAGTTGGCAGCATCAGCAGTTTTGACAAGGCGCTTAATGAGATGAATGAAAAATTCAATCGTCTGGAGATCAATCTTATGGAGCGTTTGAATCGTCATCAAGGTGATCATGGATATGGCGGCAACAGATATGGTGGCAACGGCTATGGTGGCAATGGTTATGGTGGCGGTGGATATGCTATAACATGCTTCAGTTGCGGTCAAGTTGGTCACAAGGCGTTTCAGTGTCAAGAACGACGTGAGGCGGGAAAAGAGAAAGGACAGCAGTAGATGGGAAGTCTGCTGTCCCAGGTGAATACAATCAAACCTTCCCAGAAACTCCTCCAAACAAGGTGCATTTGATTCAAGGTGTCCAGGTGTGGCAAAATGGGCGTGTTCGTCCAAGATCGTCGGCGTCAGGAGAGGTGGCTGCACCATTGAAGAAAAGAAGCAAACGTGTTGTGGTGGATGACGAAGCCAATGCAATTACATTACCTGTTTCGCAAAATAATGTGTTGCATAATTCAAGCGAGGATGTCACGATGAAGGAGGCCAAGAAGAAAAGAACGAGGAAACCAGCGAGACGTTTAGAGGTGGAAGCAAACAAGGTCAATATTTGGGATGCATTGGGTGACACTCAAGTCAATATGTCATTTAAGGATTGGTTGGCTATCGACAAACAAGCTGCCAAGGACTTATGCGATGGAATACGTTTTATTCATGGGCGTAAACCTCGTAACAATGCATCTAAACAACCGGTGGCCACTCAAGTCAATGCTGTGAACCTCGTGGAGCAGGATGGTGAAGAGAGTGATGAGAGTGAGGATGAAGAAGAGGTTGAAGAGGATGAAGAGGAAAAAGAAGAGTGGGATGAGTTGGGAGGTGAAGGTGATGAAAGCGACAGCGAGTCGTATCTATTTGAATCCGAGTTTGAAGATGAGGACCAAGATGGCTACCATTCCGATACATCCATTACCCAATATCCATACAATCCTGAGTCCATGGGAGCAGCAAGACCTTTTGCCGTGCAAGTCAACATCAATGGTGAATCCGTGGAAGCTATTGCGGATACAGGTGCATCAGTATCGGTTATCAGTAAACCCCTCGCCAAGCGTTTACACTTACCTATCAACAAGGACCTCATGTCGATACAACAATTGGATGAACGGGATACAAAGCCGAATGGTGTATGCGTGAATGTGCCAGTGGAAATTGGTGGAAAACTACGTCGTGAACACTGTTCAGTATTGGATCGTCAATCGGATTTGCTATTACTTGGCCTACCATGGATGCGTGCATACGGTATCAAGATTGACCCCACGTCGTTGACCTTATCCATTCCGTCACAAGAAAGCAAGAGCGATGTCGTTGTGCAAGGTTATGCCCATCAGAAGCCTACAGAAGGAGGAGGAAAAAGGGTGTCAGCAAAAACGCCACAGGTGTTTATGTTACAAATGGTGAAGCAGAACACGAACCATGACGTACATGAGATACCGAACAAGGTGGTCGCAGCAGCATTGGGAGGTGAAATGAGGGTGAATTGGTATGAAGGTGCTGATTCGGAGGGAGGAATGAGCCAAGAGGGGGAGAGTGAAGTGAAGAAAAGGAAAAAAGAAAAAGAGGTGCCGAAAGAGGTGAAAGGATTGTTGGAAAAATACCGCGACTGTTTTGTTGAACATGCTGGGCTGGGACGTGTGAACGTTGTGTCACATGAAATCAAGACCGTTACCGAGACCCCTATCAAGAGCAAACCATACAGGCTGACATGGACAGAAGAAGCTCAGTTACGCAAGGAATTGGATCATCTTTTGGAACTTGGGTTGATCAAGCCGTCACAAGGGGAGTGGACATCGCCTGTGCTCTTTGTATCAAAGAAGGATGGATCATTAAGGCTTTGTGTTGATTATCGTCGGCTCAACAAGATTACCGTGAAGGATCATTTCCCATTGCCTTTTATTGACGAATTGGTGGATTCCATGGGTGGTGCACAATATTTCTCTACGTTGGATGCTGCATCTGGTTACTGGCAAGTGCCCATGCATGAAGATTCGATAAGGAAGACGGGATTTGTTACGAAGTATGGTGTCTTTGACTGGTGCGTTCTGCCATTTGGATTGAGTACGGCTCCAGCAACTTTCCAGAGATTGATGACTCGCATTTTACAACCTCTTTTGGGTAAATGTGTGCATGTCTTCATTGACGATATCATTGTGTTTTCACGTACGTTGGATGAACATGTACAGCATTTGGAGCGTGTATTTGAGATATGTACGGAGGCAAATCTACGAATCAAGTTGGCCAAGTGTTCATTTGCAAGTGATAACGTGGAATACTTGGGTCATCAAATAACGAGGCATGGATTGAAACCAACTGGACGCAATGTTAAGAAGGTTATGGATATGACGGCTCCAAGGAACAAGTCTGAGGTGCGATCCTTTTTGGGTATGGTTGGCTACTATAGACGATTTATTCCTGCATTTGCGGAAAAGTCACATGCCATACAACGACTTACAAGGAACAAGGTGGATTTTATTTGGGGTGATGAACAAGAAGCAGCATTCAAGGTGTTGAAGGAAGCGTTGGTGAACCCACCTGTATTGGCGTATCCTGATCCAACCAAGGTGCAGATATTGACAACCGATGCGTCTGGGAAAGGGATTGGAGCTATTTTATCACAGTCAGCGGATGGATCAAGCGATGGTGAACAGGTGATAGCGTATGCTTCTCGTGCTTTGCGTGGGCCTGAGGTTCGATATGCAACAACCCATGTGGAGGCTTTGGCGATCGTGGCTGGCATGTATCAGTTCCGGCATTATCTACGAGGTCGCAAGTTTGTGTTGTACACTGATCACTCAGCTTTGACATACATCTTGAATAATCCATCACCAAGTCCCAAGGTATCGAGGTGGTCAGCTGCAACCATGGAATATGACTTTGTTACCAAGCATCGAAAAGGGGAGAGCAATCCAGCAGACGCATTGTCTAGGTTGGTGGGGTAAGGGAAGGAGGATATATATATATACATACAAAAGAAAAAGAAGTACAAAAAAAAAAAAAATATGAAAAGAGACAAAAAGAACAAAAACAGAAAAGAGATAGAATGAAAAAAAAAAGAGTACAAAAGAAAAGGAAAAACAGATCAAAAGAAGAAAAGAACAAAAAAAAGGTATACATGTATTATTGGAATCATCTTTATTATCACTTTTATCATCATTACATTACACATCATTCATTAAGCGCACAATCGACATTACAAGTACCTCAGCAACTCTACAAGTGATTATCATTCAAGCTATTATCATGGATTACGCTCACTATTTGGCGCTTTATTACTATATCACCGAGGGAACTTATCCCAGGGACATGAATGACAACAAGCTAAGACGGCGTATTCGCAACAAGGCCGCAAAATATTTACCTTTCCGAGGCAAATTGTATCTCAAGAATAAAGAAGGCGATTTTGGACAAGAGGTTTTACATTCTGGCAATGTCATGGAGGTTATCAAGAAGGTGCACAGAGAAGGACACATGGGAATTAATAACACTTGGCGGAGGATGAGACTGCAGTACGAAGGATATCAGCTTTATGAACGGGTACGTGAGTTTGTGGAATCATGTGAACAATGTCAATTGCGAGCAAGAAGGCGTCATGTTCGACATGAGGAAGCACACCCAATACCTACACCATCAAGCCCCTTTTACATGATTGGATGCGACGCCGTTGGACCTATTAATCCACCTAGCAAGAATGGGAACCGGTATTTGTTGGTAGCTGTGGACTATTTAACAAGATGGCCTGTTGTGGCAGCGGTGCCAAACATCAGCGAGAAGACCACGGCTTCCTTTTTGTTCAATTGCGTTGTGAAGGATTTTGGAGTGCCATCGTACATTTTAACCGATCGAGGTGCCAACTTCAAGTCCGATTACGTGCATAATTTTCTCAAGTGGATGGGATGCAAGCCCTTGACTACGACTGCGTTTCGACCCCAGGTTAATGGATTGTGCGAACGAATGAATCAGACGATTGTTGAGGTGCTATCAAAAGTGTGTCAGGATCAAGGTATGCTGCAACGTTGGGACGAGTGTTTGGCTTCTGCTGTACTTGCTATTCGCTCTACACCGAATGATGCAACCGGTTTCAGCCCTGCCATGCTTCTTTATGGTTATGATATTCGCACACCTGCCACTTGGCCTGAACCTCGAAAGGATTATGTTGAAGGAAGATTGGCTGATGAGATTACGAGTCGTATCAAGGTCATAGACAATATTATGCAGCAACACCGGGAATTGTCTCGTCAACGCACACAGCAAAAACAACAACAACGCAAGCAGCGATATGATCAGCATGTGGTGAAGAAACGTTTTCAAGTTGGTGATCAAGTATTGATGTTGGATAAATATAAACCACACAAATTGGCAAATCGATGGATCGGACCGATGATTGTGATACGGGTGAATCAACATGGCACGTATTGGTTACAAGGACCTGGAGGCAAGCGTTTGGACGGTGCGGTGAATGCAGATATGTTGAAGCCATGGAAATCGAAGGACAAGCTTATACCCGATGTTATTGCTCAACGTGCAGATCGACAGCTACAAGCCTACATCGAGCGTATACAACCTGGACAATGACAACACTCGGCTGAGAGGGGGAGAATGAGACGGCCGTAGTGGGGTAGTCAGCCTTCGAGTTGCCATTTTGGGTCGGGATTTGTTGCCAGCTGAAACATCATCATCATCATCCACTCGTTTAGCTGAGAGTAGCATTTAGAAGTGTCGTTGAAAACATTTTATTAAACCCCTGGTCTTTATTGTCTTTATTCTTTGTCATTGGAAGGATTTGTGATTAAGCAGTTGCGATTGCTTATTGAACCTGGAATTGATTTGGAAGACTTCTTGGCGATACCGTTTTTGGAATACATCGACTCTCTCGCTACAAGCACACTGCCCTACGTCTCAGATTTTTTGTCAGCGAGGTACTATATATAACACAAAATTCCCATAAAAGGCAATAGGCGCAATATGGGTATCTAATGATAGTACAAATGATCAAAAATACAATGCAAAGGTTGATTTTGTAGTATGGGAAGATGGGAAGAAGGAAAAGCGAAAATTTCACGGCGAGCGGAGTGTCAGGTTGTGGATGGCAGGCTAGGATCAGAGCTTGACCACCACCGCCTTCGGAATTTGAAAATCAGATTTACAAGAGACTTCATTGCATGATCCCATTAACCCAACTTGCTTTGAGATCAAGTTTGAGTTCTTGTCTACAACAGCACGTCAGCTGCCCAACGTTATTTGAATGTTCTCGTTGAAACGACATTGCGCCCCCAAATGAAGAGTAATTTAACGTACGATGACCTTGCGATCAGCGTCATGATTGCTTACTTACACTTTTTGGCTACAGTTGCCAGCGACTCCCATACAGAATCAAGCCAAGTCAACCAAGACCACGCCCATTGTACATGTACATTAGCAGAAACAGCAAATATTTAGTTTGGATTGATTGGGCTTATAAAAAGTCGCTCTACGACACCAGAAATAAACATTGTATTTAATAATGCAACATAACTACAATCATAAGAAGGGCATATACAAAAGGAGAGCATAATCAATGACTGTGATGGCTTGTAATGGCTTTTGCTTGAGGGAGGTTTTGGAATCGATAGTGTTGTCAAGGAGTGTATAGGGGTCGTTTGCACAATGTGCTTCTGGTTTTTAAAGATAGCATAAATAAATGTCCTTGTAAAGTTGCGAAATGAAGATGGTTACATGGTCAAGAGATACCGGAAGGTGGATGTGCGGAAGTATAGGGTTAGTGTTGAAGGTAATTGAGGGCGTAGAAAGTAGCGTATTTTCCTGTGTATTATATGAAGAATGAGAACAGATATTACAACCGAGTTGGGAACACACGAGACGTACCGACGACAATGAATGCGAAAGTGGCTTTGGATTTGTTCTTGTCTGAGGCAATCTTAGCCAACACAGCAATGCGCATCAGATCAACACCAAGCATAGGATGGTTCATTGCTTGGTGCTTATAACTTTCTATAATTATTTATAATCTTAATATGCTTTCACCTCACCACAGCTGATCCGTTTACATAAAGTTGATCCATGCATGATTCTTGATTGATCGAGGCGTCTGGCCGGGTGATTTCTTGCTTTTCCTCATCGCTCAAGGATGTCCTATTCAGTTCTGTTATTATGGGACGTTAAATCTCCCTCTTCTCGCCAAACACTCACCTTTTTGCAACCGAGAGCCTTACTTACCATCGGAAGACAATATTGTCGTCTATGTCTTCAAATAGCGAAGCGAGAATTGCATCCAAGTGTCTTGTAATGAATTCCGTCTCCTTGGGTCCATCCTCAACGACGTAACGTGGCAACTTTTCAACCCTACTTATTGAGTGAGTTCAATGCATTACGTTCACTATCCAAACTTACATGTTTCCGACAACCAGCAAACTCCTGTTGGTGGTGTTGAGATCATCGTCAACTATCAATCTAGATATTTGCCGCGACACAGCTAGACGTGTACGTGCTTGGATGTTGATTATCGTCCTAACATGAAATAAGGTCAATAATCGTGCATTCTGCCAGACTGCTAGAAAGTTACCATATCCATTTGATTTACGATGTCTTCGAGCTTGGCCTTGATTGCAGAAGAGAACGCAGCATATTGTACTTGTTGTTGTCGTGTCCATTTATAATCACGCGTGTCCATCACCCAGTCTCAGCTCGTGTATGGCTATACCCTTGGTTACTATCCGATCTTAGTTCCTTGTTCTTCTTAGAATAAAACACTACACCGAGTATCACTTACTCTACCACCGTCTCCTACACATAAACCACACACGACACCTCAGTTGTTCTGAGAGAGTGTGCCGGCGGCGTGATGCGTGTATTTATGTCACCTACAAAGGGGTCCCCAAATTTCCCATCAGGCTACCTTTTACCTATAAATGATAGGTATACCTACCACAAAGGATCCATCAAGGAACACAGCCAAGTGTCATTAGACACCAATGATTAATGAAGTGAGCTGCATAGATGAAAGCATGAGTACCTTCATTTTGGGGATCATATAATCATATAAATACCATTCTTGAGACTTACCAAGGGCCATTGACTGATGAGGGTATGCATACAAGTAGGAAGAAAGAGCGTTTGATTGTATTGGTGACAACAGCCTTACTTATATGTGAGTGGGCGTGGGAGTTGTTGTCATTGATGATGGATCGAACTGATAAAGTGGTCAACCACCTTGATGGAGTGATAGAAAATCAACAGCTGATGCATACATCCACATGCGGCTCAAAAGGTGACTTTTTGTAGGTGATATAAATATGTCCCACTTTATATTTTAGGTGATTATGAAATCATTTGGAAGAGTAGGTACGATGTTATATGATGAGAGGTGATTAATATTATGTTTCATGCAGCAGTCAATGGAAAACCGGTGCAAGACAATTAGCACAGCTACAATAATGAACCATCACCATCAAAAACCTTCCAGCAGCAGAGATCAAGAATACGATTGTTTCACTTGATCGTGTTCTCTGGTTCTTTATTCCATTTTAAGCCTTCTGAATCATCCTGGTATAAAGATGATCGTAGTTATCAAATATGAAGCTCAGCTGGACGTCCATGGTAATACTTGCATATCGTGGCAACATAGCTATTAGCATATCAACCACCCTGTTACTGCATCTTTGGCATACTTTTACATATCAGAGGCTAATCCCAATATAAGCAGAGTCTTTTCGTTATGTCAACAATGAGAAAGCTTTATTAATAAGGAGAAGACAATCTATGTCGATCGAGAATAGAAATCCGGGTTTCTTGGCAGTGGTACCGATTATCGACTTTAATTAGATCCAATTATCATACACAAGAGGAAAAGCTCAAAGTTGGATGATTCGGCTTTCGAACTGAGAGGGCGCCAAGCCGGTCCGTGTTCCTTTTTTCGTTTGGTATTGTTGCCTGGTGTTTGTGCAGTCAGCCGTTTTTCCCCCTTCCTCCCTATTATCCACCTCATTCGCATTCGTCATGGACAGAACACAAGGAGGCTTCAATACAGGCTCTTTGCATTCGCCACCACCAACACGTAGGAATTGGGATGATGCCACCACCGATATTCCCCTTCATGAAACCGGTTCGCCTCACGTTCAGTTTGCCGCCAAATCGCCATCTATTATTCCATCGCCAGTCTATGCCAATTCACCTTCCATGCCTTCTGGGTCAGTAGTAGCTTCGCCAGCAACGCTTCCACCACCGTTACCTATGCATACATCGAGTACAACCACCGATTATCCAAGTGGGCCATCCACCTCGGCTCGTAACTTTGGTGCAGATACTTTCAATCATAATGGTGGCGAAAAAGTGGCTGTTGAAAATGAGGATAACAATATGGGTTATGCATTGTACGAGCGAAACAACAACAATGCAGCAGTCAACAATCAGCCAACGTATTATGGAAACACCGGTCTACGATCCGACGGATTCATGCGACTTGAATCTCAAGAAGATGATATGCAACAAACACGTGATGCTAGTGGAGGTGGAGCAGCAGCAACAGCAGCTTACAAGGATGGTCATTATGCACAACCCGTGCCACAACAAGGTACTTCCTATGTACCTTACTTGCAACAACCTGCCATGATGGATTCTGCTGGTAGACGTAATTTGGGTATGCGACTCTTGTTGGGACCTGTACGTCGACCTTGGTTCAGTTGGATCTCAGGTTTAGCCATGCTCATTGTTTTGGTGGTCGAGTTTGTCAAGAATTCACAAATGACTGGAAGCGTGATTGAAACAAGCCCAACATTCAATCCAATGATTGGACCTAGTTATACGGTAAGTATTATCCAAGTTGGTGACATGACAGGATCAAGGTACTTACTCTTTTGGATAGGTATTAATCAACATGGGTGCACGATTCACACCATGCATGCGACCTGTACCCAACTACTCTCCATCAACGGCAATCAGTTACTGTTATCGTGAACAAGAAACGTGTACACTTGAGGAATTGTGTGGATTTGGAGGATTTGGAGGCAGTGATCCCAATCAATCTTTTCGATTTATCACACCCATCTTTATGCATGCAGGCGTTGTGCATTATGTCATGAACATGCTTTCTCACTTGCGATTGGGAGCGGATCTCGAGTGTGTCTTGGGTGCCCCGCGGTATATTCTTCTCTACATGGCTTCAGGCATCTATGGCTTTGTACTAAGTGCAATGCTTGCTCAGACGACGACAGGTATGACAACAAAATGAAAAAAAGACCAATGAGAAAGCTATCCGATGCTGACACATCATCTGCGAACATTCTATCTTTTCATATATAGCCAGTATGGGGTGTTCAGGCGCGCTCTTTGGCTTAATCGGATATATGTTTATCGATGTACTGGTCAACTGGAAAACGATTGCAAATCCGATCCGAGAACTCATAAAGTTGCTTTTGGTCACCATCATCTCCCTGGTGCTTGGCTTGTTGCCCGGTCTAGATAATTTTGCTCATTTGGGTAAGAACAACACACACACATACACATCTGTGGGAGGGGAAATGAGGAGGAGCTCCATTTATTTTGACCTAATATGGATGATAGGCGGCTTTGTTGTGGGTATTGTTATGGGCGCGATGATCGCTCCAATGCGTGAAGGTTTAGCGAAAAAAGGAAAATTGATCACCTGGGGCATTCGGGCCGTTGCATTTATTATCTTGATCATCCTCTTCGCGGTCAGCATCACTTCGTTTTACTCAAGCTCCGATCCATCTCAGGTATGCGGCTGTCAAAGTATTAAAGTGCATTGTGGGACGCTGATCCATTATTTTTCCCGCTTATCAGATTTGCCCGGGCTGCAAGTACCTCTCTTGTCTCCCCGTCAACAATTGGTGTGATATATAGAAAATCAACATTACGCGTATTACGTATATATATATTATATTCCCTTCTTCATGTGTCCTTCTTTCCAAGGGGATTGAAAAGACAGCCCTCTGTTTGTGTGTATAAAAATACTTCTTTCTGTACAATCCAAAAACGTTATTTTTATTCATGAGCGTGATGGATACAAGCTTAGAGTTGGGTGGGATCAATCTCAAAACAGGAAAAGTGGCTAATGACTGACCAAGCCCACATTGTCCAAACATAGAGGGTGCGTCATGATAAATAATGTCGCACCTGTCTCGGAGGGGAAGAAATCTTGAATATATATAAAGGTGGGGCATTGCTTGCCTCTCCCATAGAAGCATCATCTTTCTTTCTCTCTTTTACACATATACTCTCTCAAACTACCATGGTCAATCTTCGTACTGCCGTTGCTGCTATCGTTGCTGTGAACAGCACAATCTCAGGCTTTGTACGCTTCTCTCAATGCGATGGTGAGCATACCAAGGTCCACTTTGAATTGGATGGTCTCGAGCCTGGAACTGAGCATGGTGTCCACGTTCATGAGTTTGGTGATATGTCTGACGGTAAGCAAAACATGGATTGCTCTAGAGCATACAGGTATTCACGATTTGTTTGTAAACAAGGTTGCACTTCCATGGGTGCTCACTACAATCCATTCAATGTTACCCATGGTGGTCCTTTCGACAAGGTGCGCCATCAAGGCGACTTTGGTAACGTCAAGGCCGATGAAAATGGTCATGTCAGCTTCGATTTGACTGACCCAGTTGCCACTTTGCATGGCCCACGTTCCATCCTTGGGTAAGATTTTATCATTCACGAACGATAAATTTGAACTCACATCTGAGTTGTATTATAGTCGAGGTATCGTTGTTCATGCTGATAGAGATGACCTTGGTCGTGGTAACTTTGAAGACTCCAAGACCACCGGCCATGCAGGTGCACGTCTCGGATGTGGCATTATTGCCGGTAAGTTGAAGCACGCTTCTTGTAAAAGTCAATGATGATCCTCATAATGGCAAATAGTCTCAGAGAACAACCAAGAGTAAAAGCATAAATACATAGCATCACTATCATCCATAGCGTTTCCCAGAATAAAGAATAATTCAAATCATTTTTATAATTGCGGTCTTTTATGTATAGAGTGTGGCAGAAATGCAATATGTCGAGGGATGGCTGGAAGATGCGAAACGAGGGATATGCCGTATGGATGGAATAAAAGTGACAAGGAGTAAAAGGGGTGGGGTTCTTGGTTGTTGTATTGTTATAGCTCGTTGCCGATGGTAACCCAATAATCACGCAAGTTGTTTTTGCGACCAAAAATCTCCAAATACTTGCCTAAAAGTGATTGTGAATCATGACACATCGTAAGTTGGGGATGAAAAAATAACGTGAAACTGAAGTTACTTACCATCCGGTACAAGTTCTTCAATAAGCTCGTAGAGTTCTTCGGGTTTCTGACTTTGTCCTCGTCGTTCGGAAAAGATAACATCAGATCCAACAGAGTGTCGGCAGTTGGGTGGATCCTCGCCCTAGGGTATTGCCCATCCAAGTCAATTCCCCTCTTCTGTAGAATGTCTATGATCTTAACTCACCTTTTTACCGACAAGACAAGTTTCTTTTGCATGTTGTAGATAATAGCCGTGACCTTTAGCCATTCTTCGGTTGACAGTTTGCTTGACCCAAGTGATATCATCGACATAGCTACACAAGGCACGGCATGTTAGGATGATGTATCATATTGTTGGTCCTTTTGAAACGTACGTATAACCCCAACGTTCCATAAGCTCAAAGGCCTTGGCATATTTGTTGTTGATCACCCAAATAAATATGAATCCATTCTTTTGTAGCTTGGGAATCGGGATTTCTTCGATACAAATATCAGGAAGTTGTTGATATGCAATGGCCACCTAATGAAAGAGAGGATAAGCATTCTTGTACCCCCGGGATAGCAAGGTAGATAGATGGTAACTTACACCACGAGTAGGAGCATGAGTGGCAAGCTGCCATGGTGGATCAGCAACAATGACATCAAACTGGACTTCAGCTGCAAGTGACTAAATAGTATGGTTCTCCATATCAGCAATGTAATCCTCGCATTACCACCACCTTGAATAATAACTCACATCCCAATCAAAGCTCATGACATTGGCCTTGATAGGTACACACCACTCGGGAGCTTCGTATTCCTCAAGGTCTTATTTGTCGTAGTGAGTTCAAGCTGTTCCTTGCAATAAACAATGTATTTAGATACCATACCTTGGTCGTCGAGTTCGTCTTCTTCATCGCCTTGGTCCTTGCCGTTGATGCGTTCTTCCAATTGTGAGATCTCGGTTTGCAAGGCGTCAATAAGGAGTTGCAGTTCGATCTCTCGCTTGAGCAAGTTTTTCAATCCGAGATCGGTCACTTCATTTTCGTCAAAGTTGTCAATGTCAATGAGCGTATCCGACGAGGGGGTGCCTTCGCGTGACATGGTTGTGTAGGAGAAAGAGAGAGGGAAGGGAAAGAGGAACCACAAAACGCGCCCTACGGCACCAATCGGCGCGTGTAACAAAATCCGTCACCAACGCGAAATCCTCACATAGGCGTGCGAGCGACTACTCACCTCTGTAAATTGATTATTATCCCTCCAAATACCAAGTACGCCATATAAGATAGCTGAAATGAGTGATACAATGGTGTATAGTAATACATCTAGTATGTTTAATGTATAGTGCCTTTGTGATAAATGACTATGAAAATGGAAAATAAAGTGATCATGTTACGATCATAGTTACCCATCAATTCCAAAGGGTTTCCCTAAATAGCGCCCTCCTCCACCATTCATTGTATGGATTTGATGGTGTTGTAGATCCATAACACTTTTAGCCATACTTTAATTAGCAGAGAGATATTACAATGAATCATCCTTATTGAAAGCTGGAATGTTTATTCTCCCCTCAAGGACGATGATAGATGAGGCTCAACATTGATCTGTGCAACGCTATTCATTACGGCAAGAGGCTTTGTGGTCGGGATCCTACATGATGGCATTGCCCTAGAATTGGCACTCAGTTACGCTTTCAGTCTTCTTTATCTCCTTCATCCCACTTACGCTTCATCACCCATGTCTCATCAGAGTGGCATTCAAGGTACCTTGCTGCACGACATATTTTGCTTATTAGTAACAACTAACCAACCTTCCACCTGGTATAGTTTCCGAGGATCTCGCAAAGACCTTTGCTGATGCAGTCGCCACGGGGAATACTCGTTCCATTCGTATCTCCATTGTGAATGGTATGTATCGATGAACCACTCGTGACGACAACGACAAGAGTACTAAAATAACTTGTATACTTGCAGAATCCTTGGAGGCCACGGGAACGACACCAGTTGAGTCGAGCTTAGAGCAAGGTAAAATGGACATGTGATGATTTGGCTTGGTTTGGCTGATTCAGGCTTAGATTATACCAAGATCACGGACTTTTTTGAGCCTGCAACGCCTACCTATGTGCTCGTACGTTTGGATGAAAAGGATACCAAGGGTGGTTACAACTGGTTGTTCTTGTGCTACGTACCCGACAACGCCAAAGTCCGCGACAAGATGCTTTATGCGTCAACCAGAGCTTCATTGACAAAGTCACTCGGTGATAGTCATTTCACTGATAGTGTTTACGGAACAGCAGAGGTAAATTGATACGGCGAAATCATGTCTTTTATTGGTATTGATTTTATACTACTAGTCCGAGCTGAATTGGGATGGCTACAAGAAACATCTGGCACACAAGAAGGCTGATGCCCCTTTGACACAACGTGAGCGTGAATTGGCAGAGATCAAGTTGGCTGAAGTAAGTTGATTTCAACCAAGAGCTACTACCCAATTTGCTAATATTTCATGCGCTAGGCCAAAGCTGTATCAGATTATCAAGGCACTACCACTCGCAAGACATTTGCCCCAGGTCTCACGTTCCCAATGGCAGATAATGTGTTGGAAGCCCTTGGTGATTTGAAAAAGAGCAAAGATGACCGTGCACACAACTTTGTTTCCTTGGTAATGTATCATTATGCGATTGGACCTCGTCGACAGCTGACCAACGCTCTCTTCTTGCTAGTACCTTGAGAAGGAAACGATCGAACTGGACAAGGCGGCTAATGTGCCAGCAAATCAAGTTCACTCTACCCTTGCTGCAGATGCCCCACGTTTCACCTTTTATTTGCTTGAACATAACGGCACCGAGAGCTTAGGTAAAATGATGGATAGTGGCTGTTGATAATATCAACAATGCTAATAGCATGCTATTTATTAGTTTTCATCTACACTTGCCCATCGTCTTCCAAGATCCGCGAACGCATGTTGTATTCATCCTCAAAGGCAAATGTCATCAATGCAGCTGATAGCCAATTGGATCTTAAGGTGGTGAAGAAGGTATGTATATCATGGGATTGGGTATGGCGGCAATATCATGTTACTTATTGAAACTTGACAGCTTGAGACAAGTGATATTGCGGATCTTACCGAGGAGTATCTTGTAGAAGAGGTGTCTAGTGCTACCAATGCAGCCCCAGCTCAAGGCATTGTTGGTCAGCGTGTCCAAATGTTGAGTGGTCAACGACAAGGCCAATTCAGCCGACCTATGGCCCCAGGAAGACGACGACCCGTAGCCAATACCACTACAGCTCCTGCAAGTCAAGATTAGATAATATACTATAAATGTGGGACATTTTTTACACAAAAAAGACATTGCCATGTTATCTAATGTTTTGGGGACAAGATCGGATCATATGAATAACCAATGTTTGTTTGTTTATACGATATAACTCATATTACAAGTAATAGATAAAGATTACAAGGTGTTTACATTACATATTTATGGGATTGATCTAATGAGGGATGTGCAGTGGGCGTACGCCCGATGATGGCCCAGTAGGAGCAGCAGTGTTACCCATGGGTTGTTGATTCATCATACCTGGTTGCTGCTGTGGATGGCCATAAGACATGGGTTTAGATCCAAACTGTGGTTTAGTCATTTCTGGGTCACCCACACGACGTTTGGGCTTGGGAAGACAACATGAGCCGTTAAAGAGGAGGGATGCAATCAATAGAGCACCCATAGCACCGAGTAATGTCCAAATCGAATTTCCTGCAGTACCACGCCATCCATCAGTGAGGCTCCTATTCAAGGAGATGGCAAGAACAAGACCGATAACAATAGCACCAATCGTTGTAAGGAAATTGAGCCAAGAAAGAGTGGACATTAGGGAGCTTGAAAGACGGCGATGGGGACAACAGAGCATGATAGGCAAGCTGAGAATCCATAGCAAAAAGCTCAGACAAACTCCTGCCATGCAGAGTGCAAACAAGGCTGTGAACATGCTGCTGTGATTGCCTCCTGGTTGATATTGCTGGGGTAACATGGTACCCACGTTAGGTGTATTTCCCCAGTTATAAGATTGAGTTGGGTGGCCACAAGTCTCAATTGATTGTGTGGTACCAGAGCATGTATTCCTGCGTGTAACGTGTGAATTTGACAGCAAAGCATAATCGCATTTAGCTTACCATAGACCGAGATTATACACCTGGTTTGTGTCAGTATTACGGACTTGATCAAAGTACATGCTGCGCAAAAATGTGCGATTGGACAAGCCTCCAATCATCACAAAGAGATGCAGCAAGAATGAAAATAGCAAAAAGAGCGAAGCGAGTAGTGCACAACACTTGAACAACATGGTGCAATAAAAAAGAAGCCAAAACTTATTACGATGATTAACGACAGCTGATGGCCTTTATATAAATTTCAGGCGTTTTTCTTTTTACTGGGCTTGCGCTCAAACCCTTCCAGCATATAATGCCACCCACCCATGTTTACTTCCCCATCTCCACACACAACGTGCGATTTGCACCATACACACACACAGACACATCAAATCACACTTTTATAACCCCTTAGTGCTACACTACTAGAAACGACTCCTCCTCAAGCCCTCCTTCATCGACCTTGTTGATTCGTGCCCTTTCCTGACAGGGAGAGATCCACTTACACAAGCTTTGTTGCTTGGCAATAAACTACAAAAAGTGCTCTTGTTTTTCCTTTATTATTCATTCTTCTTCTTTTGATCATCCATTCCATATGCAAAGGTTGTCACGTTTGGTATCTCGTCTAAGTGTGCGTAGAAAACGACGTGAATCATCACCAGTCGTACAAGGGACACGAGAATGTCAACATGATAGTGATCCTTCTCCACCCATCCCTCAGCAAAACCATCGATATTCTGCGCCACCCCAACCAACAACAGCAATAATAGCAACACCAACGAAGAAGACGGATGATCCAGTCATGATAACAGATGAGCAGCAGCCTGTTGTTGCTGAAAAATCCCCACCTTCGTCAACTGTGAATGACAATGAACCATGTGCAACATCACAGGTTAATATAGATAGTCTTGAGTTTTCGGCATCAAGAGATTTAGCACAAAGCCTTGGAAATGAGTGGAATGAAACGAGTGAGCAAAGTAGTGAATTGATAAGGTTTCCCGCCTTGGAGCACTTTTTGACACCTTGTTCATCACCACCACCATCATCATCACCACCTCCTTGTTCAAGTCAAACAAGTTGTCCTTCTTCTCAGCCCCTATCCAAGCCATCCCATCGCCAAGTTACCAAGAAGCCTACAAGAAGTCGACTCTCCTTACATAGGCACAAGTCTGCAGTGCAGTTGCTCAAGCGTTCTAAATCCATTCCCCAAATGGTTGCTTAATATCCTTCAGTGCCCTTTTTGTTATTATTCACCACCCTCCTCCTCCTTTATCATATCATTCTGTGTGATGATGACAAGTAGTAAAACAACGAGCGTGTAGAATTCTATATATTATGTGTGTATCACCAAGCCAGCAGCGCTTGGAGGGATGGATGTGACACATCGCTCCGCTGCTTTGTTGTGTTTTGTTACCGTTTCCTCCTGCCGACCCAATTTTTCCTCTTTACATACACACACATACACACATACGACATGGTATTCGTCAACGCGTTAAAGACCAGCGCGTCCATGGCTCAGCATCGGGTAAATGCTTGCAACAACCCATTGCGGTACACGCCATTGCCAAAAGTGTATTCATTAACGCTTTTCTTTATTGCTTGATAGCCGACAGCATTGCGTCCTCTTGTTCAACATGCCGTGCGTATGGCTCCCATGACAGTGGTACGTTGACACGAACAATACGATCTTGAGTTGACTAAATGTGGTGCTCACATGGGGTATCGATAGCAACCGAGTCGAGTGGTAGCAGCACGTTTCCAGTCAACGACGACGGCACAGCAGAGTGGTTCCGAAAAAAAGTATTCAGACACGACCAAAAAACTTGTATACGGCCTTGCTCGCATGTTGGGATGGAACTCAAAGCCTTCTGTGGCTATTCGTACCAGTCATCAATTATACAATTCATGTGCAAAGCAAGTGGAGGCCAACAAGGCATTCTTTATTGAAGGTATTATTATCACCAAAAATTTTGGGATAGAGTCAAGCTGACACGCTCTATACACAATAGCTTGCAACCTTCCTGACAATTTTCAATCTTGGTTCTCGGTGACACAACTTCATGTCTGGATGTTGATGGTTCGACTACGAGCTGATGACAATGGCAAGATGCTTATTCAAGAATTGGTCAATCGTCTCTTTGAAGATGCAGAGGCACGCATTCGAGAACATGATGTAAGGATGAGATCCAGTGAATGAGGTCGAATGGGATTATTTAATCAGGCGTTATATATAGATCACCCAGCAAAGAATGATCAACAATTACATTCAAGATTTCCTTGCCCAATTCCATGGTGGTGTTGTCTCGTACGATGAAGGCATGTGCAAGGATGATCCAGTTTTAGCAGCTGCATTGTGGAGGTAAATTATACATATATATATATATTACATGTGGGATAATGAGTTAACATTGTATTGCATAGAAACCTTTTTGCACCAACATCAAACAATGCCGTTAACCTTGCATTGGTGGTTCAATATATCCGAAGGGAGCTAAAAGCATTAGATGAGCTAGATGGTGAAAAACTCAATGCTGGCATTGTACAATTTGGCAAACCCGACATGACCTTTTGAACACCATAACAATAAAGCGTGCTATTACATTCCATCGTTTCATAGATAATTCTTTAGGCCATGATCCCAC
Organism: Lichtheimia corymbifera B2541; assembly: GCA_000697475.1. NCBI lineage: Eukaryota > Fungi > Mucoromycota > Mucoromycetes > Mucorales > Lichtheimiaceae > Lichtheimia > Lichtheimia corymbifera. The sequence continues at coordinate 19,068 of JNEU01000737.1, forward strand.
CCATATCACATGTATATATATCCTATATATAAACCCCAATAGCCACAACATTATGTTTAACATCTTCTGGAATGTTGAAGAAACATTTATTGATACAAGTACTAAAAAGGTACTTAGTTCTTGTCCTTCTTGAGCGAACCCATGAATTGGTGCTTCTCGGCGGGAGTTTGGAAGCGACCATGACCGAACTTGGAAGAAGTATCGATGAACTTGAGAGTGACCTTCTCGAGAGCGGAACGCTTGGTGTGGACTTGGAGAGACTTGCGGAGAGTAAGAACTCTCTTCTTGGCACCAGAGCAGCCACCCTTGATCATGACGAAGTCTTCGTTGACAACACCATAGTGGGGGAAGCCACCCATGGGAGTGATTTGCTTCTCAGTAAGATCGTACTCAGTGGAACCAGACTTGGCATCAGCACCGTGAGCAATGCGGTAGATCTTCTTGTTTTGGTCAGTACGACGGTGGTAACCACGTTGACCAGCACGAGCAACAGAGTACATGACACGAGCAGGATGCCAGGCACCAATACAAGCAACCTTACGGAGACCACGGTGAGTCTTACGGGGAAGCTTCTTGGTACCCCAACGGTGAGTGACACCTTCGTAACCGTGACCCTTGGTGGTACCGATGATATCAATCATCTCATCTTGCTCAAAGACGGAACCAACAGTGAATTCCTTTTCAAAGTGCTCACGAGCAAAGTCAACCTTGTCAGCAATGGAGCCACCGTTGAGTTGGATTTCCATAATGTGAGCCTTCTTTTGACCGAGACGAGCCTTGCCAATTTGGGTGTGGGCAATGACACGGACGACAGAGCAGTACTTCTTGATACGCTCAAGCTCACGGGTGATGTCCTTAGCACCATCAGCATACTTCTTGGCGTACTTGGTGAAAGCCTTCTTCTTGGAAGCATACCAGTTCTTGTAGAAACGACGCTTGGCTTCATCAGACAAGTGTTCAGCCCAGACGGTGGTAAGGGTACGAAGACCACGGGGAGTCTCAATGTAACCAACAACACCAACAATGACCATAGGAGGAGCCTCAATGATAGTGACAGCTTCAACGATCTCCTTCTTGTTCATCTCTGTAATAGTAGCCATTAACGATCTGCGATCTCCCCATTCCACTTTTTTCTCCAAGATACTTACTGGAACCAGGACGATCCAAATCACGAACAATGTGGGTCATACCAGCCTTGTAACCCATGAAGGCAGTCAAGTGAACAGGCTTCTTGGCATCATCCTTAGGATAGGCCTTGACACGACCACGGTGTTGTCTGGTGCGCTTACGGGGGAGGAAACCCAAGTGACCGTGACGGGGAGCTTCGTACTTGCGGTGAGACTACAATGATGATAAAGAAGTATGTATGAGATGGATGAATGGATGGATGGATGGATTGATTGATGGATGGATGCATCAATATAGATTTAGATTCTTACCATCCCTAGAAGACGTTATGAGAAAGAGGAGGATCAATCGATTGTGCACAAAGGCTGATTAAAAAAAAAAAAGAGGACGCGAGCCCGCTCTTTAAGCCTCCGATTCATTCAACAGCAGTCATTCATTGTTCATCTCCCTCACATCTGGAACATCTTTTAAATAAGCCTCTTTTTTTCCCTTCAACTCCCCTTTGATCTCGCGTGGATTAGGTCTCTTTACATGTATATGATACAATAAACATGCATATATAGCTATTACTTTTTCCATCCCTCTTTGAATTACATGACTGGATCATTTCCTAAAAGTTGTAAAAGGTGCCCTGGATCATACCCAGCAGACTTTTTGGCTCGCCACTTTTGGTAAGCCCAATCGGATGCACAATGATGTTTCATTCATCCCAACAATCGCGTAACTGAATTTTCTTCAAGGATAAGGTATGGATCAACAATGAATGGTATAATTGCAGCATGCTTTATAGACAAGATAATCGCTTATAATAATGCACGGTTTATAACGTATGGATCATGTCGCCCAGGTTACCTTGGATACAAGTGAAAGGGGCCTTCGTATCATTGTCGCCATGACAACCGCCTATCTACCCGCTATTTTTTTTATCAACACGGACATCCCTACATTCGTGAAATCATAAATCCTTTCTTTTTTTAAGAGAGACAAGAGCAAGCGCGGTTGTGAACAGTGTGCCTGTGATGTGATTTGATGTGTGGATATAGATGTGATCGTGGTAGGGTAATATAATGAGCATGCATCATGGTGCCTCTATTTCACTGGATCATGGATAATCATTGTTGGGGTGTGCCTTTCACTGATACAAATGGTGTGGGATGGGGCGAACAACAAAATTTTTCGCAGTGTGTATATTCCATAAAGAGATGCAATCCATCCATCGACTTTTATTTATTAACAAAATGCATCTAGCTAAAGACACCTCTTGCTGCTGCAATGATTCGTTTAATGACAGCAAGGTTTGGTTCAAGGCCATAGGCGGGAGTTAAAGAGGAGAGCCACATCCACGGTCCCAAGCCCTTTTTTCCTTTTCAAAACAAGAAGCTTTTTTTTTCGTTTGACCTATGGCTCGTGGTGCCCAAAAGGAACAAGCAAGGTAAGCTCTTGTGCATCGCTTATAGCAATCTCGTCGTGATGAGTAACTAAAAGGTGATTGCAGACAAAAAGCCCAGAAGGAGGCTGCCAAGAAGGGCAAGGCCAAGTCGCAGCTTGGAGCCCGTGCTGCTGGTCTTCAGGTAATAAAAGGATAAAACGACACCACCACCACCACGACGGGCAATGGCTGATATGCAGGCATTCAACAGGTCAAATGTCCCAAATGCTTTGTGACCATGCCCACTTACAAGACCTTGGTGAATCATATGGAGGCAAGCATGGAAATGATGCAAACGAGAAAAAAGTGGTATTGGTTTATTACCGATGAAATAATGGGTTGTTCTTTTTTTGATAGGCCAAACATCCAAAGGATCCTGTTCCACCTGAGAGTGATTTTACTTCATGAGGCTCAGTCGATGTGCTTACTCAAAACGACATCTCATACCACACCATTACCATTTACACCCTTGTGCGCCAAGGATATTGATTGCTTGTTTCCGTTTCCTCAATGGGATAGAAGGGATTACCTATATTAATATTCTGTAGTTCCTGTAATGCCATTAACAAATTTGCTTGATTAGATCATGTCTCATGCTTGGATGATGGATTGCTTGTTCAGAGTACGTGTTATAAATAGAGTAGAAGTAATATGGTGTGTTTATATGTTGAATATACTCGAGTTGTGCGTGTGCAATGTTGGTTTGGATAGTGGATGATGAAACATGGCAGGATGGTATGCATGGTAACCACACGTTACGCCTATCGGATAAGAGATGGGGTGATTTCTCTTTTATGTCTTTCCTCTACTGATAATCAGATATCACATGATATTGGCATTTTGACTTTTGCTTGGCAGCATCAGAGATCCAAGATAATGCCTTATCATCCATCTTTCTTTGTGCCTTGCTTTCCCCACGATTCTCCTCTCCTCCCCCCCCCGCACTCTTTGATGCTCCGAATGATCCCCCACAAAGGGGGCTCTCATGTCTTCTTTAAGCATTTTATTCAGACACGCTTGTATTATCTCCTTCAATTAGGGTAAAGAGGCCCTTGATCATGATCTGACAAATGGCTCGGGAGGAAGGTTCATCTCCATGCTTTGATGGTGGAGAAGGACATGTGCTCTTACAGCGGACAACTCTAATTGGCCGGATGGGGCAATAAAAAACGAATAGGGCAGTTGCCAGTTTCTGTGCCTTTCCCTCTTTTCCTGCAATTTCTTTCCTTTTCTCGTTCCTTTGTTACCTGCATTTATCTACACAACACAAAGTAGGTTCCATTCTTCCACAAGAGAGTACACATGTAGACCACCATGCTAATGAACACCCGCCTCCCCTTTCTTCTCATCGCCGTATAGTCTTTTTTTTGTCAACCGAGTTCATCGCTGCCCATTTGAAATTCATCTCATGTTTGTTCACTTGAAAAGCCTTTTACGTCGAGGCAGTTCAAAGCAACAATCGACTATGCAAACCAACGGCAAACGCCATAGCAAGCAGCATGAAGGCGTGGACGACCTGCCAACCCCGCATAATGAAAGTGGATTACCATGCTACAACGGCTTAGAGCGTTATGAGCTTACAAGCAAGCTTGGCGAGTAGGTGTATACGTTGTGAGAAAAACACAAAGTACTAACGAGCCCCATTCTTTGTGTTTATTTTCCCAGTGGTGCATTCTCAAACGTTTACAAAGCATTCGATTTGGATACAAAACGGGAAGTGGCTGTCAAGGCTGTACGGAAACTAGAACTCAATCAAGCGCAGGTATGTTGTTCGGTATTTTGGGGGAGAAATATAAGATGCATGGAAACAAGAATGCCATTGCAGAGTGGAATTTGAGACAAAGTGGATGGATAGAAGGTTACACACATGGGCAGTTGTCTAATTTGTTTGAATCATTATATAGAGAGCAAGTGTCCTCAAGGAGGTCCAGCTGATGAGAACCATCGACCACCCATCAATTATCAAGCTATATGGATTCATTGAAACTAAAGAAGTAAGCTACTGATTAATAAGCTAGGGCATCCGCATATATACTTACCTTATCCGCTTTGTGTGTTTTTAGCACTATTTCCTTATCTTGGAACTTTGCGAAGGAGGCGAATTGTTCCATCGTATTGTTCGATTGACTTATTTCAGCGAGGAGTTATCCCGACATTGCATTCGTCAAGTGGCCGACGGTATCCGCTACCTGCATGAAGAAAAGGGTATTGTGCACAGGTAAGCATCGTGCAGCAGCAGCAGCAGCAGCATGAACCATCATTTTTTTCAGGGGAAACAGCTGATCATCATTATCATGAATAGAGATATCAAACCTGAGAATTTGCTTTTTGAACCAATCCCATTCATGGAACGAGTATCACCGATGCCACCACAGCAGCCTGAAGGTGACGATGAAGAACCCAAGGAAGATGAAGGCGAATTTGTGCCGGGCTTAGGAGGAGGCGGTATTGGACGGATCAAGATTGCCGATTTTGGATTGAGCAAAGTAAGTACAAAGGAGAAAGGACCCAATCAATATGCATGATGATCATTCATCAATGATTTTTCTTTAGGTGGTTTGGGACCAACAAACAATGACACCTTGTGGCACGGTTGGATATACAGCACCCGAGATTGTACGTGATGAGCGCTACTCCAAATCAGTTGATATGTGGGCTCTTGGTTGTGTATTATACACGTTGTTATGCGGCTTTCCACCATTTTACGACGACAACATCCAAGTCTTGACTGAGAAAGTTGCCCATGGACAATACACGTTTTTAAGCCCCTGGTGGGACACCATTTCAGATTCAGCCAAGGATTTGATTTCACACTTGCTTTGCATTGATCCCAATGAGAGGTACACGATTGATCAATTCTTTAATCATCCTTGGATGATGGAGGAGCACCAACAACATCAGGAGGTAAATTTGGGTGTGTGTGTGTGTGTTACATAACAACATCATGGGCTCATCCCATCATCTTAGTACCCATCTGAATTACCAAAACAACAAGAAGATGACATTGAAGAAACACCTGACACCTCAACCACTGCAACTGCTGATACCGACGATGAGATAAAAACCGATGCACCTACAAGCAGCAAACGTAGTAGTTTAATTGCACCATCCGCTCCACGCAATATACCAAATGCTACCAACACGACAGAGAATGGAGCAGCACGTCGGCATGATATATTCGCACCTAATATCAACACGCTCAAGGAGATGTTTGATGTGTCATATGCCGTGCAACGCATCACTGAGGAAAAGTCTAGGAGAAAAAACAATTATACTCTCTCCAACGCATTCGGTCACCCATTGAACATGGATCTTGGTGATGATGCTGATCAGGCTCTTATCAACAAACGTCTAAGGAACAGCCAACATCAAGACAATGATATCGATGCTTTACGTACACAAATGGAAAATACTACGCTGATACCGCCTTCAACAACAACAACCTCATCGCCCATCAACAATGGTCATACAACGCCTTCATTCGAGTTGAGTATGCATAATGCTACTATTATTGGTCGACGACGTAACACTGCTACAACCACAACCATCACTACCACAGCTACTGCTACTGCTGATCCCCCATCCGCTGGCTCGGGCATCCACCAATACCCCGCCACAACCACCACCACCCTCATCACACCCACGTCTAGTTAACTTGTCTCTTGTATATAGTTCCATTTACATTCAAATACACCATTGAAAGATAAGATGATTTATATGAAGTATGAATGACGTAATATGTTGCAAGTGCATATGAAGGTCTTGGGGTCAATCATCTTGTGAAGCACTTTTTTTGGAAGAAGGACATCCTCTTTGTTTATAATTGTCAATTAACAGCAATATGTATTCATGCGGCTTGCCCTGCTGTTGATGGTTTGCATACGTTTAATATGTAGTGTTGGATTACCCACTAACTGCAATGGCTAGTAGCATGGGTCCTTAAAGCGAGACGACATCCAACTCTCGGAAAGCTCGGAAGATCATAGTCCACTAGATTCCATCCGCAGGCTGTAAAGGAGCCAGAGACATTGAAGACATTTGAATGAAGAATAAAAGCACATCAAAGTAGAAACAGCCATGTTATAATGATCATTGTAAGAAAAAAGAGCTTTATGTTGGTTGCATATAAAAAAAGGCACTGAATGATTGCATATAGTAGTGTGTAGTCACCAAAGCCACCTGCCCGATTTTAAGGGAAGAGTATCCAAGCCTGGTCCGAATTATAGATATACACAACATATTCCACTCTACAAATGGCTGCCATTCTCGAAAAAATTGCAAAGTTGGCCATCCCTGCCGGTCTCTTGGTCGGTGGTGTCCAGTCGGCCATGTATGATGGTAAGCAGAATACGAACTCGCAAAAGTGCTTGACAACTGACAGCAATGGGTGCGTTCATTTATAGTCCAAGGTGGTCAACGTGCCGTCATTTTCGATCGTATTCAAGGTGTCAAGGAACAGTCGACTGGTGAAGGCACTCATTTCCTCGTCCCTTGGTTGCAACGTGCTGTTCTCTTTGATGTTCGTACCAAGCCTCGCAATATCACTTCCACCACTGGTTCCAAAGGTGAGTTGAAGAACCTATTCTTTGTCTCTCTTCATATAACTCATGGATGGGATGATGCTAGATATGCAGATGGTGAGCTTGACTCTTCGTGTGCTTCATCGTCCCGATATCAAGAAGCTTCCTGCTATCTATCAAAACTTGGGTCTTGATTATGATGAGCGTGTGTTGCCATCGATTGGTAACGAAGTCCTCAAGGCTATTGTTGCCCAGTTCGATGCCAGCGAATTGATTACCCAGCGTGAAGTTGTTTCTGCCAAGATCCGTGAGGAATTGTACAAGCGTGCTAGAGATTTCAACATTGCATTGGAGGATGTGTCTATCGTAAGTATGGATGTTATATATATAAGGATATGGGATATTGATTGAAGGGATAGACCCACATGACCTTTGGCCGTGAATTCACCAATGCTGTCGAGCAAAAGCAAATTGCCCAACAAGAAGCTGAACGTGCCAAGTTTATTGTCGAGCGTGCTGAACATGAACGTCAAGCTGCTGTCATTCGTGCCGAGGGTGACTCTCAAGCTGCTGAATTGATCTCTCAATCCTTGGCTAAGGCTGGTCAAGGTCTTGTTGAGTTCCGTCGTATTGAGGCTTCCAAGGAGATTGCTGGCACTCTCTCTGCTTCTCGCAACGTCACCTACCTTCCCAGCAACCGTGGTGATGGCAGCAACATGCTTTTCAACATTGGCGCTTAGATTATCAACACATCCCATCCCCATATCAATATTGCAATCTTCAAAAGTAATACAAACGCCATCTCTTAGATGGATCGCCACTTTCACGCATAACGATCATCCAATGAACAATGTTGCCATTCTTGTGATATTAAATCGTGCATTGAATTACCGCATAATGTCGTGTATATATAAGACGATTGGTTGTTATCAAGCACAATGATCCACACCCTTATCGTATAATGCCGTAGCAAGGGATCTCATGGCTTGGACGCAACAAAAGCAATCAATAAAGGGGCGAGGCACCAACATCAAAAGCAGCAATTATCATAACATTATCTTTGGAACTGTGTTTCTATTCTGAACAAATGGAGTTATATCCTCGTTTGAGGACATGACAAACTTACAAAAGCAAAAAGTGAATGTGATCATGTCTGAAGTGGGGGTAGGAAGGGTATGTCTATGATACAAGGGAGTAGATTGGCGTATATAGATAGAACATATGCAAGGGAACCCATCACACACTACTTGGCCTGCTGCCATTTGATTAACTTGGAAAGTGCATAACGGGTCGTCTTGACCGGACCAGCAGTAAAGACACCCTTGATGGTTTGTGTCAATGCAGGGGCGGCAATGATTTGTTGCAAAGCTATAAAATAGAAATAGGATAGGATTGTCAATCTATGGCCAATGCTTCATCCCACCCCATATTCGTAATACATACAACTCTGCATGTTTTTGTTCAAGGCCGAGGACATGGCAATCTGTTGATGCAACTCGATCTTATCTTCGGGAATAGCCACACCATTTCGTACTGCCCAAAGCTTGTGCTCATCCACCAATTTCTTGTATAGAGTGCTTGGCAGTTTTCGGATCATGAGTTCTCGAAAGCGAGGATTGATGTTTTGCTATAAATAGAGAACCACTCATGAATGACCAAACTAACACCAACTCAGTTAAAAAACCCAGAAGCTTCCATACCTGATACCGGCCATTGTTTAGTGCGGATACATTGGGAGAATCATCGAGCAAACCAAAATAGAGACGATGGAAATGGGACATTTGAGCATGGACAATATTTCGAACCTTGTTAGGATTTTCACCAACAATCATCCGAAAATCACCAGTGTAGCTGATACCGGCAATGCGTTCAAAGAGTTCCTCATCACTAAAGTTCTCGGGTAATGTCAATAGAGCCACACGTACAGCTTCAGTCAAATTGACTTGGTTGGCAAGTCGCACTCGTGCATCATCCCGCAAGATTTTGACCTATAAAAAAAGAAGGTTTTAGTAGGTTTCCAACGACATGAGAGGAAGAAAATTACTACTTACAGGCTTATGCATGCGACCAGCCAAATAAAGAGTTTCCCAATCAATTAAGTCCTTGCAAAGTCGATCGATAGAGACGACGCCATACTTGATCATCTGTGATGGAAGTGACCAGGGACACGGCAAACGGCACAACACGGATTAATAAAATATCCGTGGACACCGATGCGCGCATGCTCGGAAACTTACCATGCCATTGACCTCGACATAGGGATTGAAGTAGACACCTGCACCCATTTTCTCTTGTAACATGGAAACCGTACTTGATCCAAGCATCCGCACACTCGAATAATGATGTGGATTTTGTTGCATATTCAAAGCATGCCAATGACCAGGATGAGAGACACCAAATATAAAATCGAGCATTGGCTTTTTCTGTGTGTATATATATGTGTGTTTGTGAGTGTGTGTGTTATGTGTCAGATGGGCAAAAGATGAATATCGCAAGTTGACGATGCTGACAATGAAGGGTATATTTTTACCTTGGTATCATAGCCATTTTGACGAAAGACGCCACTACCATAAGCAAATGCATAACGAATTGGTGCATGGAACTGTGAGACGACACTTTTCAGTTGCTGTTTTAACTCTTCGTTGATGCTGATGTATTGGTTGGTGCCAAAGTCAGGAGAGTCTGGAATATTGGTAGGATGGAACTGGAACTGGCGTAGCCGTTCAAGTCGAGCACGAGTCTCTTCGTTGAAATATTGTTGTTGTTGCTGGGGCTTTTTCACTCGTTCTTCTGATTCAGGTTTACTGGCAGATACCATGGAAGGAGGTAATTGTGACGAGGAGGTTGATGAGTGAGTGTCCATCTGACCAGAAGTATATCTTCGAGCGATCACGATGCTGCATGCCTCGGTGATAGTTGGGTTGTTTAGTGTATACTTTCTAGTGAGCTTTATACAATAAAAGAATACGTGAGTTGATTGCATGTATACAAGAGACACGCTCATTTACTCACAGTCAACATGGTGGTTATAGTAAAGAAAAAGAAGCTTTTGAAAACGAGAGCAATTCACCCCGCTTTATCCGCATCAGCACGTCAATAAGAGAGAGTTGCATCAACCAATCATCTCCTTGACAACCCCGATCGATTTCGCAAGGGGTGTTGGGATGGAAACCACCACAAAAGGGAAAGAAATGGCGTTGTACAACAATTCTCTCAGGGCATGAAACGAAAAGAGCATTCACCACCCACCCACCTCCTTCCTTTGTTCTCTCTCTCTTTCTCTTTTCTCTATATAACATAATAACAACACACATTCCTTTTCTATCCTTCTCTCTCTTTTAAGAATATGTCTTGAGCTATTATGGTGTCACAAACTCAAAAGTTGAACGCTTCTACCGGTTTTGCAAGTTTTCTGAAATCGAAATGGCGATCTCGAGACGAAAGACCTTCACGACCACAAACAATCAACGCAATGACAGACGTTGAAAGAGACTATGTACGGCATAGTGCTTTAAAGCTTGCATTGGATGGGTAACTATTACTACTACTACTACTACTCATATCGATATCCTCCTTGCCACACTCACGCGCGGAATCCATAGAGATTGTCAAGCCCCCATCCATCAATTACTCAAATCAGGAGGTAGCGAAATACTTGACATTGGGTAATGCGTGCGTGCGTGTGTGGTGTGTGTTGAGAATACTCCCGAATTTACTTTATTAATGACATGGATTTCCTTCTCTTTCAGATGCGGCGCAGGGTTCTGGACAACTGTAAGCTTTCTTTGGATATACCCATACTTTAAAAAAGAAATGAGGTCTCCTTACTTTACGTCAATCATTTTGAAATAGGACATGGCTGCAAAATACCCCATTTCGCATTTTACTGGCATTGATATCGACAAGGATATATTTCCTACTAGGCAAGTACTACATACAATCAGGGGAGATGTGGTGATGATGATGATGCAGGATCAAATCAGGGGAGAGAAAAGAGCTAATATATATGAACCACGCTCTTGCATATCTATAGTGGAGTGACGAGAAACGTTATCTTTCAACGAGTGGATCTGTTGGAATTACCGCTTCCTTATGAAAATGATACCTTTGATTATATCTTTATTCGGTGCATGATGGATGTGGTTCCTGATGAGGATTGGGATGACGTACTCAACGAACTTGTGCGTATCATGAAAAAGGGTGGCTACATTGAATGCCTCGAAACATACCCAGATCTCTTTGATACCGGGCCTGCAATGTCAACCATAATGCAACGTAAGTGAACCACTCCCACAGCTTTATCCCCATTCGGACAATGTAATCTCATTTATGCATGCACGGCTTGTCAAGTAGTGGTGAATGCGGATAAATCTTCACCGGATGAACCTGCTAGTATGGTACTGAATCCATTACCCAATCGTATGGCCGCTATCAATCAACTCATGGGGATGCAAATCAAACATTTACATACACCTGTCGGTCGATACGGAGGTGCCATGGGCGCTCTATTGCTGGAACATTGGGTGCGCATCATTGAATCATCCAAGCAAAAATGGATCCAAAACAAATTGATCGGGGAGAAGCAGCTGGCTGCGACTCTTGAGGAATTGCAACAAGAAGTGGACGTGTATCAGACATACATGTCTTGGTACTCTGTTGTAGCACAAAAGGTAAGGCGAATGGATGATTGATGATGATGAGGATGCCCCATTTGTAACACCTGTTTATTATAGAAAGGATACAAAGGTCCAATTATCCGTGTCGAGGATTATGATACACTTCAATCGCAGGAATAGATCATTATTCGTATTGGAATATTCTAAAAGAAACCATTTGCAACCCTTTCAATACACACTTGCTCATGCTCTATTGACTTTTTCAGCTAATCTTTATTCCCGACATAAAAGGAAGAGTGGCTGATGAATACATAAGACATGTACATATCAGAGTAAAAAGGGATCAAGTCATGAGTATATTTATGCAGCTGCTGCATTTTAAAGATAGGTATTATGAGAATGCTTTATTACAAAGATGTCATAAAGTTACCAGGGACAAGCCCTCTTGCATTGATATTACTATCATTATCACTTTGAACGATTTGAGCATCCCACCATCCATCGCGTTTCTTTTCAAATACTGCCAGAATGTCATTCTTGGAAAATGTCATCTCGGATTCAATCTATAAAGATGATACTGCTGGATTAGTCTCACACCACAAAACAAAAAACACAGCATCTATAAATTACCTTTGCATCGTAACTCCATTGTGCCTGCACATATTCAAGGACCGATGCGCGATCATGATTCATTGATGGGTATTTGGCTGGCATGGTATTAAACCGACCATTGGTATTGTCGATAGGAGATGGCGTATGTTGGTGATTGCTCGGGAAAAATGGGCTCTGCGGTGATGTTTGCCGAGAACGAATTGGCGAACTAGTTGCTGATTTAACTTGTTCCTTTTTCTGACCACCACGCAAGTTGCTCAACGAAAATCGTGTTCTTTCATCACCATTCTGATCTTGTTTCTTTTTGAGAAAAGGGAACATTGAATAGTTCTTTTGTTTCTTCTTCTCTTTGCGCTTGTTTTCCTCAGAATCCTCAAAATTAATTGATGGTGTGCTCGTGTTGACGATCGAAATCCTTTTTTCTAACTCGGCTGTCGGTTGCAATTGCTGTGGCGGTGGTGCATTTGATGGTACGTGTGGTATATATGAAACGTCGGCATAAGGTTGCTGTTCAGGTATAACAATGCGAGGTGTTCCTGCTTGGCTCATCCTGTGGTCACTCTTATCACCATGAGCGTACGCACCATAAGACAATCGATGCTGTGCCTATTCATGGATGTCAACGAACAAGATACTCACATTGTCGTGGCAAGATCCTCCTACTTACCTTTGGAATATCAGCATTGTTGTTGTTATTATCCATGGGTGCAGTTTTCTCTGCAGGTAGTGATGGCAACGCCTTTTGCAATAACTTCTCTTTGAATATTTGAGGCGGATCAGGCGTTTCTTTGCTGAGAGTTTTCTCATTGGATAATTCTGTATCTGATGGCGGTGGTGGCTCTTTTGTTGGTGATGGTTCAAGTGGTGAGACAACATCGTGAGTTGGTGTAGGTTCAGCTGTTGTTGGAGCTTCTTCTTTTCCGGGTGGTGATATAGTCGCAGGTGTAGCTATTTTGGTGGAGGATCGTTTGGGTGGCGGTGATGAAGCATCGTTGTTCTCAGCCTAATTATAAGCATTAGTTAGTGCAAGAAATATATAGAGATGAAAAGAGATCGTACCGTGGTTCGAATTGAAGGAAGCTTGTTTAATTGATCATTGACCGAGCGCAGTTCTTCATCCTCAACAGGAATGTTGATTTCACGAATCGTCCGCGGCATCATTTGGATTGTCGGCTTCGGCTTATCTTCCGTCTCCTCGAAGCTGGTATACTTGGGTGTCTCTAATGGAATGAATTGAGTGATATAGTTCACCCCCCAAAAGTGAAGCTATGCTCTGACCTGGTATACTCATGCCTGTTCCCTTGATCCGTATAAACGCTTCGATATCAGCCAGAGAATCTAGGTTGTCGTATGCCGCACGAATGCGATCGCAAGACTAAAAGAATACCATAAGTCATTGAACACTGTATAACTCTGAATTCCTTTACCTGATCATCGGTGGTGTACACGTTCGATATCATATTGGCATAGCTAGTGTAATGGCGTTAGCAATGAAATCGGTATCCTTGCCAAACCAACTTACGAATTCAATGTTCCTCCAAGGTATTTATGCTTCCTTTCTTCGAGCTCCTGAAATACATCACACGACGTTCGCCATTCTTCCACCCAACTCTTGGTTATGGATTCGAGAATTCCCAGCGAAAGCTTGTATTCTTGTTCTATACCATTTCTCAGCATCCCGACAATAAACATCTATCATGCAACATACCCACTGACGTCGCTTTTTGCTTCATCTATGAAATCCAATGATCAATATTGAATATATACATCCCCTTGCATATTCTTTGTTACCTGTATCATCTCCTCACAATCAGGATCGACACCATGCTTTTTCATCTCTTCCAAATTGGCACATACTGACAAGTAATTGTTGCGAGCCTAAATGATAATACCCATTGAGCCATGATACATATCAAACGAATTCCTTTATGCTTACCCGTTTCACATTATCCATGTGCATATAACGCAGATTTTGGATCTTGTCGATCTCAGCCATTGTCTAAGGTACACACGTTAAGTCAAATGTATCGCCATCGGTAATAGACCATTACTTACTGCTTTCCGCACTGCCTTTTGATCTTTGATGAAACCAGCCAGAGGTACCTCCAATAGATGATGGATTTGCTGAGCAAGGTCGATATGTGCACGTGCTGTGGCCTCAGTGGCGGTAGGTACGCTTTCCAGTAATTCTCCAAATGTGCTATCTGCACCTTCGCCATCCAACAATTGTATCTGCGAAAGCTTCAAGAGACGCTCCCCATATTCTTGTTCAATTTGTGCTCTGCAAGAAGGAACCGTGCACAGCGGTTGATAAGTAATTCACGTATCCTTAACATATCGGTACTCTATATCACACTCACCTCTTTTCAAAGACTTTTAACATAGTCTCACAGGTTCTCTTTGATTTAAGTAGTCGATCGAGGATAATATCGAGTGCTGTGTTGTCATTTGACTAGAAAGAATAAAGATATATGGCGATTAGTGAAAACGAACGTTTATTCAAGTGGTAACGGTTTACCCAAAAGTGATCGCTTATGCGTAAATGGTCGTTTGTATGCGATCCTGATAATGGCATGGCGTTGTAAGGTAAAAGTGGAGGAACTGCCATTTGTATTGAGAATGGGTGTGGGGTGTGGAGGTGTGGAGAGAGAAGGGGGAATAAGCACAAGTGGAACGTCGAATGGCAGAAAAAGACAATGCCGATGCCTTGGCTCGCTCGGTGGTTCAAACATACCAAATGTTGTATCCAGACTCTTCCCCCCCACCCTGTGTTTGGCCTCATGTTACTTTCCAATGCAGAATTTGTTAGGCTGAAGCATTGCTGTGGTACCTGAAAGGTGGGAAACAATTATAGATGATGGCTTGGGTGCATTGTAGTAATGCATCATTTGGTTTCAATATCTGTCACAGGCTGGTGTGCTCACTTTTCGTGGTGATGCTTTTTTGCATGTGTAATCAGAGGAGAAGAGCGAAGTATAAGAAGAAACGGGCTTAGTGGCAATGATACGTTACACCTGTATTGTTCATTATTCTCTTCAGAGCTTTAGCCACGTTTTGGATCATATATTACTGCTATGACCTAAGCAAGCATTTCATTCAGTGATTGATTCTTCTCGGTGGTATTGTTACAGGAGAGCTCTTATTCATTGTGTTTGATACGTGATTTCCTCCTGCAGTATCATCATTAAAAATTGTGTCTTCTTTGTCTTGGTTTATATTTGGCAACACAACCATCATCATGATCTATATTAAAGCTCATCTTTCCTGTGTATGGATGTTTGTGTCTTGAAGTTTCCTTGGATGAGAAAGGTGCTTATTGGTCATGAGAAAAACGTCAATGGCTGAATGATACAGAAATGCATTTGGCAACGCTCATCACTGACAACAACAGCCACATTGACTTGCCATTCGGAGGCAGCACAACCATTAAAGCAGAAAGAAGACATCCCAGCGCAGATCTCGGTATACTCGTTCCTTACCACGAGGTACAACATTATCTTTTCTTCCTAAATACCGCAGCTTTTTTCTGTGAATCATGCATCATATATTTAAAGGGGGAGTGGTGGCGGTCCACAAGCTGGAATGCCCAGCCAGCTGACCTGATCAAAGATTGCCCACATGGATGGAAGGATCCATCATCAACCCGGTTGCCTGGGTAGTCAACAGTTGCTATTATTGAGGCATTTCTGATCACGTTCTCATGCCATCGTTCAATGGACAAATGTATAAACACCCTTCTGCATGATGTAACACTTGCATATTATATGCGATCGAAAAAGGAGCATTGGTCGGTAAAGCATGAGTCAAATCACTGTTGAGATTTGAGCAAAAGAACTGTATCTGCTCCAATTTACTCCTTTCTTTCTACTGCCATACGTTACGTATATTTTTCGTCGAGCTTTTAAAAAGAACAAGAAGACATTACAAGCATCCGCCCACAGTATGTCGTCGTCGGAAAAAGCTCTGGCCGATGATAAGGATATATCCGCAAGTCATAGTAGTATTATAAGCGACTACCCAAGCGCATGTATGTCATTATGTACCCATGAAGGGTATTATCCGTCAATTGCGTCGATTATGTTCTTGCAACATCGAACCAATAAGTAACCTGTTTCAACAGCTATATCTCCATGTGATCGTAGTAGCACTATCCAGCAGCGCGAGAAGCAAAACGAGCAAGAAGGGGAATATGAAGGGTCGCATAGCCGTGGATGGCTGACAGTGTTGGGGTCGTTCCTAATCATCTTTTGTTTGGCCAGTATAAATTCAAACTGGGGGGTTTTTGAAGTCCTGTGAGTACCATTATAACATGCCTTCACTCATCCACATATACCGACATACCATGTTTATGACCGATGCTAAATAGGTACCTCGAGGTATACCCAGAAGTTGATCCATCCATTCAAGGGTTCACAGGTCCATTGGCTTCTGGTGTGAGCTTTTTGATGGGTCCCATCTCCGTTGGCTTTATACAATGGGCTCAGAGTTATCGATGGCCATGCATAATAGCAACACTTATCTGCCCGATTAGTTTGATCCTTGCAAGCTTTTCAACCCAATTTTATCATGTTATGCTAAGCCAAGCAATCCTCTTCAATATCGGTAGCGGCTTTGTATACCTGATTGCATCAGTACTTCCAGCACAATGGTTCTCGCAAAAGCGTGCACTTGCTTCTAGCTGTGCAGCAAGTGGTGCCTGTATTGGACCACTAGTTATGGCACCAATAATACAAGCAATGCTTGATTCATCCCTTGGTTATCGTAATACTCTTCGTGTCTTGGGTGCGATCATCTTTGTTTTGCTTGCTATATCCACAGTGCTTATACGACCCGTTAGCTCTGATATCAAACGTAATCCAAATTGGTACAAGCTTATCGATCCTGAACTTGCTACCATTCGGTATATTCTTTTGACAATAGGCATCGTTCTCACGTGTCTAGCATTCTATCCTTCATATATGCTCGTTCCAGTGTATGCCAAGCATATCGGAGCAAGTGCAACGCTGGGATCAGGGCTGGTCTCGGTTATGTTTGCTACGAATGCTATATCGCGAATCGGGATAGGGTATGTAGCTGATCGCCTTGGGATCATGAACACACTCTTTGCAACTACGTTGCTATGCGGTAGGTACTATATTGCAACGAGCAATATGATATCACTTTTACAATGATTACAACATGCGCTAATATCAAAGGCCTATATTATGTAGGTATATGCAACATGGTAGTCTGGCAATTGTCATATGAGGTCGGCGTCTATGTTCTTTATTGCATATTTTTTGGAATCACTGGTGGAGTCTTTTTCGGGCTGATTCCATCCTGTGTTGCTCAAGTGGCCAATCCTCAGCTGATACAAAAAGGCGTGAGCTTAATTTATCTTCTCGCACCTATTGGGATCTTTCCAAGTGGGTTGATTGCTGGTGCTCTTTTCAGTCATTATTCATGGACAGTCGCAATCCAATTCATGGGATCCATATTTGTGCTAGCAAGCATTGCAATTCTTATTGTGCGATTGCTGGTCAGTAACAAACCTCCTCCCAAAAGCGCATTATCAAAATAAAAGCTACTTCTAATGTAATAACTACTTACTGGCGCCTTTAAGGCTGGTCACTTCGCTCGTAAACCTTTGTAGTTTCTCGTTGGATGGCTTAACATTACCTATGAATATGGTTACACGTTTATGCAACCCGATTACAACTCTGTGATATTCGTCTTCACAGGACCTTGCAATGCTTGCCATCCATGGTGATTACCTCTGCAATAAGCTGCACGCCCTGTGCGTGCGTAGTATCTCCTACATTTGGACGCTCCCATTTTTATTCTCACAATGAAGCCTGAGGATTTTAAATGAATGGAGTTGATCAGCATGTCGCAGCCCACGGCCTGACCAAGTCTCACGATGTAGGTGGACAACGGCGGGGGTGTGCACTATGTACCCTACTTGCGTTCGCCCGTCCGTTGTCTCTCTTATATTTGGGCCGCCCGATTCATTGAAACATCATAATGAAGCCTGCGCCTCTTAAATGAATGGAGGTGATCGGCATGTCCCAGCGAACCTGCTTACCAAGTTTCAGGTTCGAAAAGGGCAATCCCAAGTTGATACATACTACTTCGATAAATCATAAATCCGGCGCTTACCCGATTTCCGACCATCCATAGTAAACCCCACATTATACCCTCCCATT
Organism: Lichtheimia corymbifera B2541; assembly: GCA_000697475.1. Classification (NCBI taxonomy): domain Eukaryota; kingdom Fungi; phylum Mucoromycota; class Mucoromycetes; order Mucorales; family Lichtheimiaceae; genus Lichtheimia; species Lichtheimia corymbifera. The sequence goes on from JNEU01000737.1 coordinate 37,558, forward strand.
CAAAATTTTCAAATAAAGCATGGGTTCTTTATTAAATCAAAGTTGATCAGCATGACCAAGAGCATCTTGTGTTAAAGTTTCAGGTTTAAGAGAGGCAATCATGGTCATGGATTAATTAACAGTGTGCATGAATCTGTCGGACTCAGTGCCTGACCTATTTAGTTTCCACTTCTTCCGCTCTCAGCCTCTTCCCTTTCCCTCCTCCCATTCTCAACTGTTGCCCCATTCAACTACAACTACAACCTGCGAACGATTGTCCTGCTTCAACCCATCATGTCAATGCTGCAACGGTCTTGATCCGATTGTCTTTAACTAAATGGGCAAGTTCATGGCGTGTGCACCACACTACAGCAGCCGCGTTTCTTTACAGTCCACCTTCTCTGTACAATCCTCAACCCCCCATCAGATGTAACAACATTCATTATAGCAGTTGACTTTAGCAAAGTCTTTATTCCATTGTCTCAAGCTACTCGCAGCAACTCGTCTTCCAGCTATTTCACATTAACAGCAGATAGCAATTGTATAAGAGCGGCTTTATTTACGTATGGCAACTTGGTTGAATACTTAATGTGAATGGATATGGATCTGGATATTGATTTGGTATGTACACGGATGGAAGGAACTGGATATATACAACGCGTGGAAAAGGAGCTTTTGTTCTTACGTATCTATTGTCATCTTGACCATGGTGCTATCATCCTGAATGATCGCTGCATCCAATTGCCGTAGTTTACATGCTATTCCTTGGCAGCTGCTATCATCATCCTTGCACAAGCTCTCAACCATATACAACCACCATCACCCAACTGCATATACCGTGACACGCCATAGATATAATTCGCCATCACGCATTCAAGTGCCACCTCACCTTCACCCATTCACCTTTGCACAATACATGTTCGAAGGATAGAAACTTCTCAAATCGATGTATTCCCCCATTGGAGTAATTCGTTGTATCTCTCGATCTACCTCACTTGTGAATGATGTCGGATTAAAGGGTTACTGCAGTGAATACGGGATTGCGCTGTTCAACCATTTTAAGCGTCTATTGTGTGCGAGACCTTTCATTCTTCCTGAGTTGGATCTCGTCTTGTGTGGAAACTTTATGCATTGTATTATAGAAGAGAAGGGTATGATTGATTCATTGTGTCTTGAACAATTGATTCATTGCGTCTTGAACAAAGACTGCACTCAGTAACATTAACCACCGTGATTAGACTTGAACGTCAGGGGTAACTACGACTTCGACACTGATATTCGCTTTCCAGAGTTATGATTGAACCAACGACCAGGCGTCAAAATCATGCATATAGCCATTGTATACTCCAGTAGCATACATAAGGATAAAAATAAAAAGGTGTTGTCATTTGGATTTATGGTGTGGGTGAACTGGCACGTCCAAACGTTGTAGTTGTGAAATATATGACCCGGAACGATCTACCTGCAATCTTTACGCAGGCAGTCTTAATTGAGTCAACTGAATCTTCGAGATCGATGTAAGCGATCAAACGCAGAAGCTCTCGCGTCCACGGCTCTCTTGGTCACATATGCGATATCTCGGTGATGAGAGAAACACGCGTAGTGGCTGGTTGTTCGGGGTTAAATACGGTGAGATGGAAACAATTTCCATATTTGGATGTGCAGGTTTCCATGACAATGATGACGTTCCCCAATCGAGATCCATCACATCCGAGCCCAGGATTATCGTGGATTCATTGCATGCCAACCATGTGTCATAAAAGAGGTCATACAGGTTCATTCCAAAGAACAAACATATAAATACACTCTCAATATCAGCATGCAACACATGCATGCACCTTGCATAATGTTCGCTAAAACCTACATCATACCGTAGGAGAAAAAAGGAGATTCCAGTGCTTCAATTTGCCCATTTTCTTTCTGTCACCACATATCCTTTCCTCCTCAAGAAATTGATGCAGACAAGCAAGAAGATATTACAAACAGCATCCACCAATAGTTTGTCATTGTCGGCCAACAACGAGAAAATGTCCCCAGGTCATAACCGTATTATGTGCAAGTATCCAAGGACATGTATTATATTCCTACCTTCACACCCATCCATCATTTCAATTAAACGAGTTTATATATAACATCGAGTCTGATTCAATAGCTATATCATCGGATGAGCACAGTATCCAGTACCATCAAGAAAAAGAGGAACGAGGAGAATATGAAGGATGGCGTAGCCGTGGATGGTTGACAGTGCTAGGGTCATTCCTGATTATCTTTTCTTTGGCCGGCATAAATTCAAACTGGGGAGTTTTTGAAGTCCTGTTGGTATATCCTTTCACTCATCCATAGATATATCATGTTAACGACCGATCCTAAATAGGTACCTCGAGGCATATCCAGAAGTTGATCCATCCATTCAAGGGTTCACAGGTCCATTGGCTTCTGGTACGAGCTTTTTGATGGGTCCCATCTCCGTTGGCTTTATACAATGGGCTCAGAGTTATCGATGGCCATGCATAATAGCGACTTTTATATGCCCGATTAGTTTGATCCTTGCAAGCTTTTCAACCCAATTTTATCATGTTATGCTAAGCCAAGCAATCCTCTTCAATATCGGTGGCGGTTTTGTATACCTGATTGCATCAGTACTTCCAGCACAATGGTTCTCACGAAACCGAGGACTTGCAAGTTGCGCTGCAGCAAGTGGTGCCTGTATTGGCCCACTAGTCATGGCACCAATAATACAAGCGATGATTGATTCACCCCTTGGTTATCGCAATACTCTTCGCGTCTTCGGTGTGATCGTCTTTGTTTTGCTTGCTATATCCACAGTGCTTATACGACCCGTTAGCTCTGATATCAAACATAATCCAAATTGGTACAAGCTTATCGATCCTGAACTTGCTACCATTCGGTATATTCTTTTGACAATAGGCATCGTTCTCACGTGTCTAGCATTCTATCCTTCTTTTATGCTCGTTCCAGTGTACGCTCAACATATCGGTGCAAGTGCAACGTTGGGATCAGGATTGACCTCTATTATGTTTGCTACAAATGCTATATCGCGAATTGGAATAGGGTATGTAGCTGATCGCCTTGGGGTCATGAACACACTTTTTACAACAACATTTTTATGCGGTAGGTACTATATTGCAACGAGCAATATGATATCTTTTACAATGATTACAACATGCGCTAATATCAAAGGCCTATATTATGTAGGTATATGCAACATGGTAGTCTGGCAATTGTCATATGAGGTCGGCGTCTATGTTCTTTATTGCATATTTTTTGGAATCACTGGTGGAGTCTTTTTCGGGCTGATTCCATCCTGTGTTGCTCAAGTGGCCAATCCTCAGCTGATACAAAAAGGCGTGAGCTTAATTTATCTTCTCGCACCTATTGGGATCTTTCCAAGTGGGTTGATTGCTGGTGCTCTTTTCAGTCATTATTCATGGACAGTCGCAATCCAATTCATGGGATCCATATTTGTGCTAGCAAGCATTGCAATTCTTATTGTGCGATTGCTGGTCAGCAACAAACCTCCTCCCAAAAGCGCATTATCAAAATAAAAGCTAGACAATGAACCATAAACGTGGTATGTACCGGATGTAATTTTATTCTGATGATGAAAGGGTTTCATTGCTACAACTACTATGGCCTTACTCGAACACGGCTGATCCTCCTCGATTCGGATGCACGGCATATCACTAAGCTGAGGATGTCTCCTTGGCAACCACCTACTATCGCTTGTGGTATCCTTGTCGACTCTGGATAATATGCGTGAACAAACCGAAGATATTGACTTTTTGGTGTCTGCTGCTCACTGATTAAACTTGTAACTGCGTTATGTGGATGGTCGGCAGCTGGGAATCAGCAAGACAATCTCGTGACGGCTCCGCAAAGAAAAATCCACCTTGTCCCGAAAATAAGCAAGTGTGCATCTATCGATCGAACAATGTCAGACCACGAGGAGAACGATTTCGACTACGGGTGAGTAGCCATTGACCCATCGTCAACACTGATAGACTTGTACTCATTGATTTCTATCTGTTGTAGCAATGATGGATATGAGCCTGTAAGCCTTTTTGTTCGTGGTACCAAGGGAATGGGTCGATGCTCACCTTGTTGATCTATGATAGGAGATGTACGACGATGTGATGGAACAAGATATGGTGGATGAGAACCAGGAGCAAGAGCAACAAGAAGCCATTGCCATTCTCGAAGATGCCATGCAACAAAACGGTGCTATCAACGCTGCAGCTGATGCTACTGAGAGCAAAGAAAAGACCACCACTCCCTATATGACAAAATATGAGCGAGCACGTGTATTAGGAACCCGCGCATTGCAGATCAGGTATGGATACAAGGTGTGGTTGGATATGGATATGGATATAGAGTGTGTTAAATGAGCGGTTTCTTTTTAGCTTGAACGCACCAGTGATGGTTGAGCTTGATGGCGAATCGGATCCTCTCGTTATTGCTATGAAAGAGCTCAAGGAAAAGAAGATTCCCCTTATTGTACGGCGGTTTTTGCCTGATGATACATACGAAGATTGGCACGTCAATGAATTGATTACAGAGTAGAAAGACAAAAGCATCCCATGTTCATACTACATCTCACACACACACTACACACGCACACACACGCATATTATCCCCATTTCTCACTTTTGTTAATTCTATTAGTGTGCTCTGTATCCCATCCTCAAATATATAAAAAAGTTGTTTATCATGTATTACTTATGGTTTGTTTACCTTTTTGTCAGTGTAGCTTATTAGGTTGATGATAAGAGAGATACATCGTGTGAGTTTGCAAGAGCTTCAGAGCAGGGCAATAAGCTAGCTTGTACAGTGGTCAGGTGAAACACTCATTTTCGCATTAAAGTACTTTTTCTCCCACAACCCCCATTCTACCTCTCTTTTTCCTCAATTCACACACTTTTATATTATCAAACGATAAAATGACGTCTATGAAGCATCATGTTACTATTGAAAGTGTTGAAGATGAAGGAGAGAAACGATTTCAAGATGTACCTTCTTCTCGTAGTCAGTGTATCAACCTTGCTGAGATGATGAACGGTTATGACTTTGAAGGCGAAGCACCATCCGATCGTATGACGAGCTGGGTGAGTAAATCGCCAAAGAATGAGGATAAACTAATACTCATGCCATCTGTGCACGTTTCAGCGAGAAGTGGATGCCCTTGAAGAACGCGCTCGTCAAGAAAGAACAAGTACTGGAACCGAAGAACGTGAGCACGCGACTCAAATGGCACGGATGGTGGACGCTTATCATCAAAAGCGTCGATTGTAACATAGCATCATGGCCGTTATTGGCTACTGGCTTGTAGTTTGTATACTCGTAAAAGAATATGAATTTGCCTTTGCGGATCATTACTTTGAGGATAATGATGATGTCAACATACCATAGGATTGGCGGTAATATTGGGGCGGTGAAAACGGGTGATATCATACTGCAAACATGTAAACGAGTGAGTTGTGTCTATATAACTAGGCAGCATCATCATGACGATGAGCTCAAATACTATGCACATCTTTCAATTGCGGAGAGGATGGATATGGAGTTAGGCGTGGGAAGAAAGGGCATAAAAGTGAATGCACATCGATCTTGGATATACGCGAACGACGCCTAAGTAATATAGCTGCCATTCGATTCACACATCCAGTTGGGGAGCATATTATAGCAGAAAGATATACCATTATTCATAATCCAACCTCCTCCAAGCGCATATAAATAAGTGTCAAATGTTTTAATAGTGTCAGCATGGATCTTGAATGTGTAAGGGCAGAATACATAGCTAGTTGGGTTGGGGGTATTATGGCATCATCATGCGTGTAACTAAAGTAAAAAGATGTGCCACCCGATCCGTAAAAGTCAAGGTTTCACTATTCTCCTTTCTTTTCTCTTTGTCCCACTTTCTTTGCTTTTCAACTTGTATACCCAATCTCGACGATGGACGTAGAATGCACCTTAGAGCATAATACGGAGCTCATTAGTCGTAAGATCGCAAGGGATCTACTTTGAAGGGACCAGCAGTATTCACTTGTTCTCTTGTAGGCGCTGTTTCCGACTTGTTCTCTTTCAACGAAACTCAACAGAAACGCATTTTGGATCATTATTACTTTCATGATGCATCGTTCGAGTCACCTTTACTTGTTACATCGAGCGCCTACAATATCCGACAGTAAGGTTTATTAATGAAGCGCGGGTATATTAAGCATCTAAAAGGATGAAAGGGGATGCTTGGATATAGGAGAAAGAGACGCTAATACGCATTCCATAATATAGTATTCTCCTTCTGTGGAAAGCACTTAACAAAATACCACCGACGATTACGAATCTGTGCTTCAACGGCAAGACAACATGCGTGGTTTACCTGACACAGCATCTGTGTCCCCGTGTGTTCCCCTTTGTACAACTTGATTTGCCTGTCATTGTTACGCTGCATTTCAAAGAAACCGATATAGACAGTGGTTTATTCAAGATTCGCCATCATAAGGAAAGCTGGACACTAGAAGGTAAGAAGGCTTCTACCATGCATTGTATCTATTGAGGATCATGGCTTATACTTTAAATGTAGGCCTGATACAAGCTGTGCCACTGATCTCTTTTTGGTATGAGCATGTGGTGCGTGTCATGATGGGCAAAGCTATTTCTTCAACCGGCGAAATTATCCACTCAGCAGTAGAAACCGCACACCTGTTATCCGTTAGAAATTGTATCACTACTTCAAACTGTAACGAGGTCATGATTTCAGAAAAGCATAGACATAAACAACAAGATTATGATTAAAAGAGTATTTCAAATGATGCATTTTGTCAAATTGATGATTTTATGGCAGCAGGGAAATGGTTTTTGTATGCAAATTGTATATAAAGTGAAATAAGTGTTACTCGGCTAGTCGTTTTCGAGCTTCAGTCTCCATTGTCTTGCAATCCTCGTCCGCTTCAATGTTTCTTGACCAGCCTGTCGTCCTTGATTCAAGCCAACTGTGCCATTTCTTGGTGCGTTCAGTGGTTGAGTCTTGTGAAGGAGTGATCGATGGCCGTACAAAGACGTCCTCTGACCCGATGATATAATACATGTGGTAGTTCTCTTGTGATATCTTGTACTGTAACCGTGAGCGGACAAATATCTTGTTTAAATGCCTGTCATGTGGTTTCCAATTCCTACATAGGGCAAGCCAAGTAAAGTTAGCGCACGTTATATAGCCCTTTTGCTTATATCCCCACTTTACCTTCGCAGGAAGCTAGATTGCATCTTGGATGTATCAATGCCATCTGTTGAGTTGGCCCAATCCATATAACTAGCAACATAATTCTCATAATGATCTTGTTGACTGGGTTCCAGCATATCATCATCCTTGTCCAGTAATTGGATCGTCATTTCATGCGTATCGGTGTTCTGTGTAACCACAATAAGTCACTTGGCAACAGCGCATTGTTCTACCAGATAACTTACAAACTTGGCCTTGTAAAGATTCTCCTCAGATCCTACAATCTCCTCTGCACGTAGACGATAAACGGATACGATTCGTGGGCAAGTAGAATCCAGCATTTGATCACTCCGGAAAAGCTCTACCAGCTCGACGCACTTGTCATCAGCCGAGACCAGTTGGATCTAATGGTAAAATTGTATCGTCAATACTCATTGAGAATCACATGTGGATGGTATTGAATACGTACTTGTTTGATGATGGAATGAACGAGCTTGTCAATTGTAAAAAGCACGTGAGCTTCAGTGACAAAAAGATAGCGTGTCTTTTCTTCAAACATGGCTTGATCCAAATCTCCATCAAAGAATCGATCAATGAGCTCCAATAACGCATTGTAGTAACCAGCAGAAAGATCAATATCTATCATCAAAAACAGTTGGTTTCCAGTAAAAGTAGACACAAGCATTCATGTTTACCATCAAAACGAGTGGTATAAAGACCAAGCTCTTGAGCCACCTTGTTGAGAGTTTTGCCCTTTTCTGGATCTGCCTTCATCTCAGCATCAAGCTTTTTCATCTTGAGTAACCGCTCATAAGCAACCTTAAAGTCAATTAGATTAGTATGTATGTAGCACAGGAGACCAGATAGTGTGGATAGTTTTACCTGATACAATCGGAAGAAGCAGTAGAAAGCCGTGTTGCAAAAGAAGCTATAAATGGTGCGCTTGTGGACGCCTGGTGCTGTGGCAGCAGCGGCAGCAGCGAACAATCGGTTTCCTTCAGGCACATGCGTGTTGGTTTCTTTTGTTTCTCGCTCTTCCTTTACAGAGGCTTCAGGTGATTTAGATTGATCTGATGCTTCTTGTGGTGTGGAATTGCCTGCTTCTTCCATCGTAGTATCTGGTATGGATCGTTCATCACCGGATGTTTCCTCAGTTTTGATTGCCTTATCCTCATCTTTGGGTTCCACTTGTGGGGCACGTTGATCTTCGCTATCCTCATCGTCATCATCAGGTGCAGGTGTAATTGAAAAATCACGAGATGCTGAAGGTGTATCAGCACTGTTGACAGTATCATTGTCGTCAGCAGAAGTGCTCTTGCTATTCCTGGTCAGCACATCACGTAACAAATCGCTTGTTGCATCAGCCTCGTCACCGCGTGATCGACCATTGCGTCTTCGAGAAGCACCCATGGATGGTGAACGACTTCGATCACGTGATGATTGTGCAGTCTCAGCTTCCGAGTCTTCAGTGTTGACAGATTGATTCTCATCCTCCTCATCTGTTGTTGCTTCCTCTCCTTCATCCGATTCAATTTGCATTCCTTCAGGTACAACGTCATCGACATGGAAAAAGAGCGAGATAAATATGCGTACAAAGGTGCGGATCTTGCTTCTGTCATTGCTGCTGAATCCATTTTGCTTTTCAATGTACGAAAAGATGACACGTGTAACATCCTTGAATACACCTTGGTCTTCAAATGAGAAAAAGAGCGGGTATGCAACTTTGGATTTGCTCTTTTCACCAGATCTTGCATCGTCATGCAATGTTTCAATCTCGGCCACCAATGATTTGCCAGCCATTGCTTTCCGATCATTGCTCTTGAAAGTCAATCCTTGATAGTCAAGGGAACGGTAAAAGTTTTTGGCATCTGCTTCTCGCCATGTCTTGTTCCATTCATGCTGTGTAACAGCATTAGTATACTGCGTTTCACACACCCACACCCACACACTCCCATATCATACCTGTGCTTTACGCCATTCCTCATCCTTGTGTTTCAATCGCTTCAAAAGAATAGGTACCACTCGTGCTGGGTTGTTGTATAACATCTCCACAATTTCTTTTCCACGTTCCTCATCATACACCTTTTTGATGATGCGTTCATAAATTGTAACTGATTGTCCACCAAGACCAGGTGAAAGTCGAAACGCGTTCTTCTCTTCGGGTGTCATGGCATCAATCTTTTTGGCAATGGGTTCCAGGAGAGCAATGGTATTCAGGTTTGCATCAATGTTGAGATCATAATCATATCTACACATTTCATTCAATATACGCGTTATCATAGAAAAACGAGTACTTTACCTTTCTTCCTCACAACGATGCATGGCTTCCTCATATTGATTTTTCTTTGATGCAACAAATCCGCTGTCCTCACTTGCCCAGATAGGATGAGATACGTATTCATCATTGAGCACTTCCCAGCAGAGTTGATCGCGTCCAGAGCATGGTTGATTTTGCCACTAGAAAACAAAAGCGCGCACGATCAGCAACCGTTCTCATGAATAGAATCAACCAAACATACGTCTTTGGACACCAGGCGATAACTTGGACTTGTATCTACGGTCTTGCAATGATTTAAATCTGGTTTGGCAATGATATTGGCGGGCCGTTCGATAGCACGGTCTTTGAGATCAATCGCCACCACTGTCTTGAACCACTCAAACAAATCCCGATCACTGCCAATAAAGCCTTCCACTTGTTTCATCAAAATATCGGCGTCAATGATTTGCTGGGTAAACAAATTGAGCGTCTTTAAGAATTCCTCATAGGATGGCTTGTTGCCGATATGCTTGCGAATCTGCTCAAATAGTTCCACTTCCTCGGATGAGATCGTAGGTCGTGCTGGATCAAAATACGAAGATGCTGGGTAGCCATCAATCATCTCCTCATCCAACTTGGCATCCTTTGTACGCTTCAACTGTATTAGTGATCACTCTATATCATGGTTGAAAAAAGGGGGCTTACCGCCATGCGTTTTCGTTTTCCAGGTGGCATGAATCCAGTCGTGGGAGACATTCCAGGCATCCGTTTGCCAGCTAGATATATCACAACATGAGTCTCATGTTCATCATGAATACAAAAAGTTCCTTACGTGGGAAGCTCATGTCAAAGTCATCCAGGAAATCGGGTGCTGGTTGACCAGTAATTTCCGGTAGGAATTGCTTGAATTCGTGCAGTAAATCAGGTGCACCGTTGAATAAATAAGACACATGACCATAAACCTAAGACCATAGGTGTTAATAGATGCATACATCTGCCAACCTTTTCCATTGACTACTTTACCTCTTGAATAGGCTTTCTCTCCTTTTGATATGTCTGCAGTATCTCCAGGAATTGTTTGTATGTTTCTGGATCATTGGCAAATCGATTCTATGTCATTCATAAGTACGAGCACATGTGGATATGTTTGTATGTCTCACTTACCTTGATCTTGTTGACATAATCGATTGCATGATTGAATTCTACAGGAGCACGTCGAGTGTTTCCATTGCCGTTGACTGCTTGATCTTGGACATCATGAGCTGGTAGAGAAGGAGGTCTTCTAGAAGGTGCATTTGGACCTGGAATGTAACTACCATGAGGAGGTGGAGGTGGAGCAGCAGCAGCATGATGCATTGGAGGTGGTGGAGGTGGCATGTGAGGTGGCATTGAATGAGGCGGAGGTGGTGGATGTGGTGGAGCAAGAGGTGCTGATGTGGATGGATGAGGTAATGACGGTGGATGTGGAGGTGGCATATGACCATAAGGTGTTGGATATCCTGGAGCAGCAGCCGCATGAGGTGGAGGTGGTGGATGATGTGGATGTGCTGGATGTGGAGGAGGAGGATGAGCACCTGGAGGTATACCAGCCATACTATGTGGGACCATTGCATTGTCTTGCTCACGTAATAATATACCTCTTGGTCCACTAGCCATACTCGTTGATGGATGATGTCCTGCACTGCCACTACCACTTGTGCTCATTGGAGGTCTTGTCGATGATTTCAGAGTAAGACCAGTAGGCGTGGTGACCTTGATAATATCCGGTTCATTTGGATCTGATGAAAAGTCGATACGATAACCAGGAGGTAGAAAAGTATTGAAACCAGAGATAAGATCAGGATGGCCATGGAAGAGAATAGATACACGTTCAATCACACCAGGCGTGTCGAGTCTATAATAATATTTAGTATATATAAACCTTATAATGAATGAATCCATGCCTTACCCTTGACTCTTGAAATCCTTCATAATATCCAAGAATTGATTGTATACATCGGGACGTGATGAGAATTGGACCTTGACTTGATCGAGATAAGTCAACGCGTCGCGGACATTGAGAGGTCTAAAATTGCCGCTAGCACTACCGCTGCCAGTGTTACTATTTGCATAGATGGCAGGGGTTTTGGTTGCTGTCGTCATGTCAGTATTGGGAGTGCTGGTAACTGGATTATGATGTTGTGACGGTGGTTGTTGTGGTTGTGGTTGTGATTGTGATGCCGATCTTGAAGAAGATGATTGATTTGTTGAAAGCGGGGGAGGAGGTGGAGTTCCTGCCTGGCCACGAGAAGAAGGATTATTGCTGTCTCCAAAGGGTGAAGATAACAATGGCATGGGTGGGCCACGCGTGGGAGATATGGGTGGTAATGATGGTTTACTACCACTTGTAATACTGGGCCGATGACTATTGGAAGGACTTGTCAAAGTACTTGGTGAAGGCAAGTTGGGCATCGCTTGTGAGGACTGTTGCGGAATATTAGCGTATGGTGATGCCGACGTGCTCATCGTGCCAGGGGAAGAAATGGAAGGTGGTTGATATGAAATCTCGCCCAAGTTTGGAGGTGGCAGAGGGCGTGATGTCGCTGAGGAAGGTCTTGGTGGACCACTCACTGGTGTACTTGGTTGTGGAGGTGGAAGTTGTTGTGAAAACGGTGAAGCGACTGGAGGACCGGTAGACGACATTGGAGGTTGTGATAACGGTGAAGAGTTGGGTGGACGCCTACACAGTTGTTTATATCAGTACATTACCCCATGAATGGAGCTGAATGAGAGAGAACAACTCACCTTATATTAGGCGGTGGTGGCTGTATGGGAGACGACATAAAGAGAACAAGCACAAAGCAGCACCAGCAGTCCTCCTTGACGGAAACAGTGTTAGCCGTTAAACTCAGCTACTCCAACTCCCGACAACCCCGATTTGGGATTGTCACGACCCTACTGTATTGCCATATTACGCGCTCTATAGATGCCCAATAACAAAGACATAATAACTTTGGCAAAGATAGGATTGAAACAATGCGTATATGTATGGACATATAAGTATGTGGATCAAATGGGTGGAATTTGTAATAAAGCATCGTGCTTTAACAAGCAACAACAATAATAATGGATCCCTGGCAGGACGATGGAATATGTGCATGAGGTTTATATAAGAAAGAAGATCGTCCTTTATGTGCCCATTGCATGCAGATTTAAACAACAAGTAGTAGCTGGCAAGAGAGAGAGTGAGGGGGGGGAGAAATGATCATTATCACAAAGATTGACGGTTACACAAGGTGCCTTGGATAAACAACAACAACGAGTACATACATCTTTAATTGTCTTTTGAATCGAACAACTATAAACAAGGATCATACGATATCCCTAAAGAACCAGCTATTTGATACATGATCCACTTTTGTTTCAACCTTCTCATATCCAACGTGCTTGACATAATTTGGATGGGAGTTATACAAGCAATGGACCCGTTCAAATTGGACCATCACACTTGTGTTACATTTCTTTTTCTTTTTCTTTACTCTTCACAATGACCACCACTCCACGTTCGCCATCATCGCCAACATCACCGACATTAGCTTCAGCAACTCCTCCGCCATGGTTTCCTATGTTAAAAAAGAGCTACACAAAGAACTTTTTGTATGCAGAAGATCCAGGCGGGTGCTCACAAAGCAACCAACAACCTACGGATAGCTTTTCGGCTAACGGATGATCCCATTTTATAGTTTTCCTTACAATGTCCAATATTAAACGATCGGGAGATGCATCCATGCATTGCTTGCAATTCTTGTCTTTTCTCGATGACGATCCTCGATTTCTCGTGTTTCCGTTGGCAATGAACGATAACCTTTTGATGGGTGATATCAAATCAGATCCAAATGCAAACCTATGCTGGTAAATATCAAGATTGATCCATATATATATATATAAATGTATTCATTGTTTGTATGTACAGGATGATGCCAAAGTCTAAGGAATATTACAAGTTGGTTGGCAAATTCTATATTGCATCAGCGCCGATCCAAGTGACACGCTTCCCACCTCCGAAGATTCCGGCCAGTGATCTCCCAGCAGCCGAGTTTTGGGAATTGGAACGAAGAAAGCATTGGAAAGCAATGGATGACAAAACACGTGCAACTTATACTTGGCCTTCTCGTGGTGAAGCTCCTAAAGCAGATCGTATTGCTTTCTCTTGCCAATCCCTTGATTGTCTTATCGAACAAGAAGGAACAGCAGCTCGTGGTGGTCTCTTTTCTTTGAGACGCAACAATACAGCACCTGCATCATCATCCACTACTTCCCCATCCACGGATCAAAAACAAGTCATCCATGATATCGCTATGGATAACTTTTGTTTGCTAGCTTACAAGATCTCTGAAGTTGAATACTATGATCACTCCTCTTTTCCTCAACGTCGCACGGTAAGCTCTTTAATGATCATATAATATAACGATGTTCATTTTCACTCATTGGCCTCTCGTCTTAGATATATACCTATTCCCTCAAGGACAACAGGTGGATATCAAAAGATGCCAATCCCTAAGAATGAATAGCCCCTGGAAGATATTATATATATAGCATACCTAGGATGTGGAAGTAAAGGATATTTTGTCATTCATCATCATCGGATATAAATGGTGCCAGTGATTACATTAGATTGATGAATAATATGCTTGGAGGTTTAGCTAAGCTAACATTATTAGACGTTGTATAATTTAGAAGCTTTTTTCTTCGTCTGTATTGGTGGTGGTATTAGATGGTTTGTATGGGGATGCAGGATGATGATGGGTGGCTGTAAAAAGCTGCTCGATCTGTTCGAGTGAAAGCCCCTGAGTCTCGGGGTAAAGAAAGTAGACAAGGGGGATAAACAAGAGATTGAGTCCAGCAAAAAAGACATATGTCCAATAACCCATACTAGCAAACATGATGGGTGCCATCTCAGCAACGACAAAGTTACCCATCCAATTGGCTGCTGTGGAGAGGGAGTTTCCTTTTGCACGTAGACCAGTAGAAAATATCTCGGCGGGATAGAGCCATGCCATTCCTAACCAACTAGCGCCAAAGACAAAATTATACATCATTGTCATCACCACAGCCCCTTGTGAGCCACCAGCAGCTGTCCAGGTGCCTTGATTGTAATCGATACCCGCCTTTTGACAACCACCAATACACACAAGGGTGATCATTTGACCAACAAGACCCCACAGCATGATTTTTCGTCGACCCACACGTTCCGTCAGGTAAATTGGAAGCAACGAGCCGATAAAGTACACAATGGAATCGATGCCTGCAAGCATCATGGCCATGGCTCTTGATAGCCCAGCTTGAAGAAAGACGCTATGATGATACATGATGAATAATTAGGTATATGCATGAATCGTTCACTCGCGTCAATATGCATATATCTTACTTTGCAAGGTAGTACCTAATACGAGATCGTTGAGTAAGATAGCATGATCCCACCCTCCTATATACTACTACTAGTACTCACGTTGTGACGTTGATACCACTCAATTGTTGGATCATCTGTGAAAGCATACCAAGGCATACCCTGGATCGGTTTGTTTGATTGAAAAGAGCCCGATACGATGATGCTGAATGTTGAGTAGCAGCTTGTTCATATTCGATTGCTTCTTTGATTTCGTTAAATTCGGCCAAACACCTCTCCGCCTTGATGTTGCCATCGGTCCACAAGTCCGCAAGCACTTGCTTTGCTTCTTGATGATGGCCATGTGCAACCAACCAGCGTGGCGTTTCCGGTAAAATAAATGTACCTGCAAGTAGGATCACCCCAAAGAACGCTTGGAACGCCAAGGGAAAACGCCATGCAATATCGCCATCCACATAGTAAAGACCGAACTCTAGCCAGTAGGCGATCCCAATGCCAACAACCAACAAGCAGCACTCAAAGCAAACATGAGCTCCCCGTGATTGTGGTGGAGATATCTCAGATTGGAATACAGGTACTGTTGCAGTATTCATACCATTGCCGATACCAGTTATAATACGAGAGCTGATGCTCAAAGCGAAACCATTGGTCACCGTCTGCAGTATGGCCCCTACTAAAAGAATACTACAGCCGATACGGATCGTTGCTTTTCGTCCATAACGGTCACTTATAGCTCCTGTGGATAAGTAAGCCCTTGTTAGCCTGCTCTAACTTTTATACCATCATCTTTGTTATGTACCTGTCATTAAAGCACCCACCAGGCACCCAATTTCATAAAGCGATACGAGGGCTCCCAGCATTGCAGGTTCTGGATGTCCCATCAGATTTAAGAAATCATCATTGGTGACAATCCCAGACATGACCCCCTATAATAAGCGAGTGTGTCATCATCATGGATACATGGGATGACGTGATCGATGGTAGAATTACTTGCCTGGTCATAGCCAAAGAGAAGAAACCCTGTAGCAGCGAGAGCTGTGGATGCATGGAGTAACTTCTTCCCTTTAAGTCGTAAAAGTAACATCTTGATATATAAAAAGACGAGCGGATGAAAGAAAGCAGGGGAAGTAGAAAAGCTAATGACCTACAACATTCGTTTATCAAAAGGAAAGCTGCATCTCCCCTTTTCTATCTCGTCGAATGCGTGGTTGTGTGCATCGCACTACAATGAGGATAAAGTAAGGTCGCAGATAAATCTGTCATTACGCAGGGCGCTACGACTGCATATGCATGTGCAGTGTACGGAGCGTTTTTCGTATATCTGCGTGATTACTTTGATATGATTTTTCTTTGAATGTCGACTAGTAGATCATGATGGAAGAAGAGCAACAAGATAAATAACGACAAGAGTGCATGCAATGTAGTAAGTTAGAAGAACACATCTCATGGAAAAAGGCATCAAAATGTATGTAAATAACCATCATGTTGAGGGGAAGCGAGAAGGAGCTGAATTACAAGAAGAAAAGACCACCACTCGTTATTGCAGTAAATGCACACATGTCTTTTTACCCCTGCCTTTATCATGTAGTATGCATCATGCCAATCATGCTCAATGCACTATCCAAAAGAGTACGAGTTGTGTGTGCGTGTGTGTGTCAAGCATCATCGGGCATTTTTATTAAAGGGAAGACGAATCAGCTTTCATAACCGAGGATGTATTATTATGTAATGATGACTGTATTTATTGACGACTAGCGCCTGAGAACCTTGGATCATTTACCTGTGGATGTTGTGGTGGGGTGTTGCGTTGTTGACTTGCTGCTGACGACGATGATGGTGATGCAGATGATGGTTGTTGTTGCTGTGGAGCCGATGTAGCTACGTTATAGAATGCTGATTGTGGTGACTGTGGTTGCGGTGATGAAGATGATGGTGCTGTGTTGTTAGACAGATAGGGAGCAGTTGGACCAATGTATTGTGGAGGCACGTATCCATTTTGAATGTTGCGTAATTGCTCTGCAATGTATAACATCTCCTGTGCACTTCTAGCACCGTACTGCCCTGACGCTCCCATTTGGATCAATCGAAGAGCTTGTTGCTGGAGGGTCATGTTTTGATCAACAGGCGGACTACTAGCGTGGTTCATTTGTCGCAAGCGTTGCTGAATAGCATTATTCAGTGCGTCACGTAATTGCGCATGGGTTGCTTCAGTATTCTCCTGTCTATGTTGGGGCTGCTGTGATGCGCGTTGTTGAACAGCTTCAGGCATTTGTGCATTTCTCGGTCCAGCATTCTCCTGTCTAGGTTGTGGTGGCTCCATCGATAGTCGTTGTTGAATAGCTTCACGCAGTCGTGCATTTCTCGCTTCAGTATCCTCACGTTCACGCTGTGGATCCATCGATGGGCTTTGTTGAATAACTTCACGCAGTTGTGCATTTCTTGCTTCGGTATTATCGTGTCTAAGTTGTTGTTGTTGATGTTGTTGTTGTTGAATAGCAGCACGCATTTGAGCATTTCTCGCTTCTGCAATCTCACGTTCATGTTGTTGCTGCATGGAGAGTCGCTGCTGAATTGCTTCACGCACTTGCGCATATCTCAGGTCATGATTGTCAGGTCTATGTTGTTGCTGTTGTGGTGATGGTCGTTGTTGCATAGCAGCAGTCAATGCTTCACGGAGTTGTGGACCTCCCCTTGCAATATTCTCATATACAGTTGGTGGTATATGATGCTGAGGAGCAGATCCAACTGGTAGATGTGGTTGTGTTGGTTGAGGTGTTGGGAGATAGGGAGGAGGTCGATGATGGATAAAGCTTTCAGGACGAATGTTATGTGGTATTGTCGGTGGCTGCATTGAATGAGGTCTCATTGGAAGTGATACAGGGACATTAAAGTGAGGTGGAGGTCTTGCTGGATCAAATTGTATAAATTGTGGTGGTGGAGGTTGTTGCATGGGTGGTGGCATGGATGGCTGTGGTTGCTGTGGTGGCCGATAATCAATTCGCTGTTCATATTGAAACTGATAGTTGGGTGCAGCGGGTGGCGAATACATTTGAAATCGTGGTTGCTGTGGCGACTGTTGACGTGGCTTCTTTGAACGTTGTCGCTTGGGAGCCGGTTGCTGTGGAGCTTGTATCTGAGAAGAGGATTGAGATTCTTGTGGCTGTTGTGGAACTTGTGGAAATGGTGCCAACTGCTTTCGCTTTTTAGATCCGAAGAAATCTGACAAGTCACTGTCTGATATCGTTGCATCGCTATCAGTAGCTTCACCACCCGCATTCGGCTCATCCACATAAGTACCATCCTCCCCATTGCCCTCTGGCTCTGTTGCAGATTGAGGCGCTTGTTTGCGTTTCTTCTTGTTGGATACTTGACTGCTGTTAGCGTAAAGCAAATCCTCACGATAGCTCTAAGCTAGTTGTTAGTGTATATTTTAACATTGATAGAATGGACTTACAATCATTCCTCGCCTTCGTGCACCTCTTCCAAGCTGTTCTTTCTTTTGTTGCTCTTCTTCGTATTGTTTCTTCTTCTCTTGCAAAAACTTGGACCAGAAATCATTTTCTTCCTGCCGAGGACCCGTATCATCAGCTAATTCCTCAGTAGCGCCTTCCTTGTCTTGATTCCAAACACGCGCAAAAGAAAATGAGAAGCCCTTTTGGCTTTCATCGGTTTCCTCCTGTTGCTCTGGGGCCTCGACAGTGCTAATGTGGCTGCGATCCAGTAACTTGTCGATAGCATGGGAATCATAAATGATGTCTTTGGATTTGTCGTCGTCAAACAAAGCCTGGGTTCCAAACTTGATAATGCTTTCAACATCATTCTCCTCCAGATCCTCATCATCCATTCTGTTCACGACCAAATGATCAAGCACCAGCTTCTTCTTGGCAATCTGGGCTATTTTTTCTTCAACTGAGAACCGTGTCATGAATTTGAGTACAAGCACAGGCGATGTTTGACCGAAACGATGAGCACGCCCAATAGCTTGTTGGTCCTGGTGAGGATTTGGATCGAAATCCCACAAGATGACAGTATCCGCAGTCGCCAGATTGATACCAACACCACCAGCACGAGTAGTCAATAAAAAGACATTGATATCTGATCCTGTCTTGTTGAACGCATCGATATTTTTGACTCGATCGATGGTCGGTGTCGTACCATCAAGTCGCACATACTTGACACCTTCGTAATTCAGATAGTCTTCCAGGATATCAAGGGTCAATTGCATGGTCGAAAAGATCAGGATACGATGGCCACCTTTCAAAAGCTTGGGAAGCATTTGGTGGAGCACTTTAAGCTTGGATGAGGCATCAATCAAGATCCTTTGAGTGATTTCAGGCGTATCTTGTTGCAGTTCGATGCCAGGTATCAAGTATGGATGATTGAGCGCCTTTCGTAGCTGCATCAAGATGTTGTTGAGACTGCTCTTGCTTTTGCTGCTACTGCCCTTGTCGCTTTTGTCCAGCATTGCATAAGAAATCAAATTCTTCTCCAAAAGGCCCTTACAGACTTCTTTTTGTAGTGGTGTCATGCTCACGGGAACAATAATCTCAGACTTTGGGGGGATTTTGAGCACCAATTCCTTGGTCCGTCTCAGGAAATAAGGTTTCAATTGATCATGCAATTCTTGAACGACATCCCGTGAAAGTTCCTCGTACTTTGCTTCCAACTCTTCAACGTCAGCAAACTTTTGTGGATCCACGAAATGCATGAGATTCATCAATTCCCGGATATTGTTTTGAAGGGGAGTGCCTAGTAGAGATATGATTTAGAATAGAGCATCATACATAGTACCAGGTGAACCTACCAGTCATCAAAATAGTATGATCCCATTGTAGTGACTTGAGCTTTTGAAACAATAAACTTTCATTGTTCTTCAATCGCTGGGCTTCATCCACCACCATTGCAGGCCAGAACTTGGTTCTTCCGAATAATGATATATCTGATGTCGCACTTTCATAGGTAAGAATGACGGCATGGACACGGATCCCATCTTGTTCACCACCGCGAAACAGCTCATGTTGTCGCACAAGTCGTCGACTCTTGGCAGAACCATAGTACGTGGATACCACCATGTCTGGCGCCCATTTGTTGAATTCTCTAAGCCAATTGGTTGCTGTACTGTTTGGCACAATGACAAGGAACGGATACACGCCAAACTTTTTGAACAGCAAGTTGAGGAACGATACAATTTGGATTGTCTTGCCTATCGAACACCCAATATTAATCACCTATCGTCATCATGACTCCTTAACCCTTATTACTTACCAAGACCCATATCATCTGCGAGAATACAAGGTGAACTTCTTTCCCACTGGTAAATGAGCCAACTAGATTACCTTGATTAGTAACACGTTCATCGCGCATTGAACATCTCTCATGCTTACTTGAGACCATCCAGCTGATGTGGTAGTAAAGTGCCTCCGGCAATAAAATTGGGCTGTTGCTTAATCTCGTGCTGGCTATAATTCTCCCTGGTTGCCGCGTAGCGTACTTCTTCAACGCGCTTTTTCATCTTTGTAGGCGGTTTCACTGTACATGCATGCAAATACTGCTTGTAGGCATCGATAAAGAACGAGTACAAATCCGAGTCTTCAGGTGGTGGTGTATCCCAACAAGCTACATAGCAACACCCATTAGTCTCCGCCTCCAATATTTATCCCAAGCTCCAAATTACTACCTTCATCAAAGTTCAAATCATTAAACTTGACAAGTATTTTATGGACTCTTCTTGCTGGACCTTTGGTGATGGTTGTATTATAGCTGTCGACTGCTGTCAATATCCTTTCAACAGTCTTCCATGCTTTGGGAACCAAATCATCTTCAATCGCGTGCTTGTAATGCCTGACACGGTCGCAGTATTTGTTGTATAATTGCTTGCATGTGCGACTAATCCACTCTTCAGGCACCCATGTGAGATGTCGATATGAAGTATCCACCCATTTGACAAGATATTCCTTGGGCCCCTTTGCTTCATCGAATGTGATATCAAGTCTCTTATCAGCTGATTCTCCCGCAATGCGCCATGTCACGATCTTTTCCACCTTTTTGTTGAATGTAATACACTCTGTACACTTTTGTCGATCCAAACACGTTTGTATGATCGTTTGACGAGACATTCCTTTGAAGACATCCTCATTGTCGAACACTGTGGCCTCGGTGACAGTCGGTAAACAAGAGTCGTGAAATGCGCGTCTGCATGTTGAGCACCGTAAAAGGCCATTGGGGTCGGTAGGATGATCATCGATGGTATCTGGAGGTGTTGCAATCTGTGTTGGACTTTCCCTATCACTGAGAGGTTGATCTGAATTCGTGCTTGGGCTAGCCATGCTGGTCTTTGTGTTTGGCAACAGCTTCAAATCAGCAATGTTGTGTACTTGATGACATCCATCACAAGCTGGAATACAGTCGGGTTTGCTGGCAATAGCTGATAGACATAAAGCGCATTGAAATTCGGTGCGTTCTTTGTCGTTTTTGATGCATTCACGTAAGAACCGTTTGTGTGGTACTGGAAGACAACCTTGATGAACAGCGGCAGTGCATGTAATACATAAGAAAAGGCGTCCTTGGAGTGCTTCCTCTTCCTCTGGTGTCATCTCAAATATGTCATCCATAGGTCGTCGTGGTCTTCCACCTCTTTTGTTTTTGCCCTTGTCAGCTGCTGGTCCATTAGGATATCCTTTCTCCTTGCACTTCAAACAATCAATCCAATGCCGTTCAACAAAAGTTCCATTGGTGTAGTATGGTACAGTTGCCATAGGCCCTTTCTGCTGCTGAAAAACGGGTGGTGTTGCCAAATCAAAATGCCGTTTCTTGCTCGCTTCCTTCGTATGTGGTCGACTGCTCTTACGAGTACTGTCGGGTCTGATATGATGTATGATTGGTTTGTCGTCTTCAGAGCTCTCGAGTTCATCGGTGTCATTCGAATACTCAGGTGAACTGTCCTCAGAATCAGAGTCTTCCACAACGAATTTGCGCATCGAGGTTCTTTCTTGGTAAACGCTTCCACTGCTACTGCTACTACTGCTGCTGTCGTTGTCCAGATCGAGGGGTTCATGGAAACCCATCAGCATGTCGAGATCCACTTCACGCAACATACGAATGCCTTCCTACATAGCACCAATATAGCTGTTAGATAAACAAACATCCTTTGTCACCTAGTTTACTAGTGGATTCTACCTGTGTTCTTGTGCCGTCATTCCACCTCACATCGTACATGACCTTGCCAGATCGTAGCGTTCGTTTTGAGAGAATCTCCTGTAGAGGGCCATGAGCTTCTATCCTCGCCTGAGCTTGTTGAGCAATATATGATGCATCGTCGTTCTTGTTGCTGGAATCGTTGGCAGGAATATTGACAGCTGAGACAACAAGCCAGTTTTTTAACAGGTCCTAAAAAAAGACGCCATGTTGGCCATTGACAAATAGCATTGTATACTTCGCAAGAAGTACTTACTGTCTTCCGAATCGTCGTGAACTTTTTGGCATCTTGATCCCCCATGACACCAACTGCAGGAATATCACAGCAATAAGAAGAGGGAATACAAAGAGAAAAGAGGAAGGATTCACGCACGCGTCCCGAAAATGCTGAAATTGTGACACCCGCCGCGGTTGCTAAATAGTTGTCAAGTCATTTCATTCATGCGTGCACACCCCTTTCCAGATACTATTCATTAAACTAGCATCATGTTGCTTGATGACGCGAATATACTTTGAATAAAGCCGGCTTCATTCTAGCTTTTGTTACTGCTTTAAGGATCTGGTGGATAATCCGTTCAGCACTGGCCTACGTAGTAGAAATGCTGGTACAATACCTCGGTCTACGCACTTTAATATTAAAGCTAGGCATCCGACGCCCTTTCTGATTCATTTATAGGTTACTACTTCCATGGTAATGAATGCTGTAAGGTTGGTGGAAGACACGATCAAAGCCATTATACAATCAAACCTTCATGCCCTTTCCTAAATTGGATTATAAAAACATGGTTTCTTTATCTTTCAAACTTTTTTGTAAGGCATATCAGACAGCGCTAATATGCGAAATTGTATGCTCAATATGTAGACATGCATATCTATGTAACTTCTATATCATGTGATTGCATTTGTATCCACTTATCCATATGACGCCATGTTTCATAGTTGACATTGTAGCAAAGTATCGTGGAACACATCATTCGGTACAATAGACATGGCTTCTAATCGATTCAACGCCTTGTCCATGGGTACGTCGTGATCATGCATTGTAGTGAATGATTTTGGCTCATTACATAGTGCGGAGAGCGCAGAAAGTGATCTAAAAATTGCACCACAATACATCAGCGTATATACGTCTAGTCATCAGGCACAAGTCATCACAGCTTCTCATATGTGAGCTGGAATTGGGTAGTGTATAAAGTATATGCATTGGCATTCAAGTGCTAACTTCTTGCCTCTGTTACATCACAAAGAAGCCCTTCTGCCTCTTCTGCTCTATTAGGTTCTCACCCCTTGACAATGAAAAAAGACTACTTTCATATAGCATCACGCTTACAGAGCATATGTAAAACATAAAGGTGCCTGTATCTCTAAAATTTACAATGAAGCGTGGGCTCTTCAATAGAACAAAGTTGCTCGTCGTGGCCGAAAGTATCCTGTGTAGAAGTTTCATGATCAACCTCGCCAATCACCGATTTCGCAATGTCACCACCAGCCAAAGTGAATCGACGATCGACCTCTTGACGAGGCTGGCGGTGACATTGCGAAATCGGGGATCGCCGAGCTTTGATCGCGAAAGTTGCACACAAGGTGCGCTCGACCCGGCCGAGCAATATTGTTCTATGAAAGAGCCCGCGTTTCATTGTAAAGTTTGGAGATACAGGGATCTTTTTGTTTTACATATGCTGTAAGCGTGATGCTATATGAAAGGTGGTCTTAGTTGATTGTGAAGTATCATGCAAATCAGCTGTGTGACACAAAGAAGTCCCTCTGAATCTTCCGCTCTATCAGGGTCAAGCTACTTCGCAATGAACAAACACCGCCTTTCCTATGACATCACGCTTACAGCATAGGTAAAACATGAAGGTACCTGTTTCTCCAAATCTCCAGAATGATGTGTAGAGGCTTTATGAGAACGATCTTGATCAGCATGCCCGAGAGCACCTCCTGACCAAGTTTCGGCGTCCCGATGAGCAATATCGGCGCGCACGGCCGTACACCCTATTTATGTTACCATCCCTTCGTCGTCTCTCCTACATTCAATGTTTTCATAATGAACTCTGGGGTCTTTATGGGAACGAAATTTCTCGGCGTGGTCGAAAGGGTGTTGTGTGAAAGTTTCAGGTTCGTGGTGGGCAATCTCGGGGAGCAGGAGCGCCGACCCTACTTTTCTCTACATTTGGGCTGGCCGGCATTCAAAATGTTCATAATGAACCATGCGGTTTTGAAATGAATGAAGTTGATCAGCATGTGCGAGAGTACCTTCTGACCAAGTTTCAAGTGCGAGATGAGGAATCCCAAGAAACTACATACTAATTGACTTTTTCATAAATCCGGCGCTTTCCCACTTTCCATCCGTCATAGTCAATCCCCCATTATGCTCTCCCATTCGAAATTTTCAAATGAAGTGTGGGTTCGTCATTAAGACAAAGTTGATCAGCATGTTCTATAGCACCTTGTATGCAAGTTTCAGGCTTGAGAGAGGCAATCAAGATCGTGGAGTAATTTATAGAGTGCATGGCAGTGTCTGACTATTTAATTTCCACCTCTTCCACTCTCGGCTTCTTGCCTCTTCCTCCTCCCCTTCTCAACTGTTGCCCCCATTCAAGTACAACTACAACCTGCGAACGATTGCCTTGCTTCCAATCCACCATGTCAATGCTACGAATATCTTGATCCGATTGTCTTGAGCTGAATGGCAAGCTTATGGCGTGTGCACCCCACTTCAACACACGTCTTTCTTGAAAGCACATGCTGTCTTGCACACTCCAATGCCACAATCAAACGAAACAGCATTCATTCCAGCAGCTACTATTAGTAATGACTTTATTGTCTCAAGCAGCGTCCACAATCTTGTCACTCTACTACTACAACACGCTCCTCTGCCACAACCATCCTGTAACAGCAGCTGCCATTAGCAAGGTCTCCATTGTCTCAAGTTACTTGCGGCCTCTTCACGTGGACAGCTGATAGCCATTGTATAAAAGCAGCTTTATTTACGTGTGGCAACTTGCAAAGATGCATACGACTTCTGATGGACGGTCCCATATCAGCTATCAAGTATCCCGCAATACAAGCACTCTTCGCCTTATTGAGCTGCACTGAAAATGACCAAGAAAGAGAGAGACCAACACTCGGATGGAAAAGGAAGCATATCAGCAGCGATCACAGAGGCTCGTTCTTATTGGACTCGCAACGGTTATGGATGATGGGATGGATGCAATCAAGTGCAGTAATGTGGAACCCTGAAATGTTGCTTTGGCTACTTGGCTCGCCGTCAGCAGTAACGAACACGTGGATACGGCTGAGGATGATGATGGATTGGATGAATTGGATGGCATGGAAACGGGGGCTTATATCTTTGACAAGAGAGGATTTACCACCATGCAACAGCTACTTTTACAATCATGGATGAAGATGCTATGACGGCAACCACCAAGAATGCAATGACACAACGACACCTGCTGATTCTTTGTGATCCACTGGTTGGCATCTGGAAGGAAAGGAAGGATAGAAATTTGAAGACCGGAAGGGAAGATTGGATTATACCCACATCATTGTATCGAGACGCTCTTGTTCCTTCTGTCATATTACATTCATTAAAGCTTCATTGTTCATATGCTGGTTAGACGATGGGTAGTGCTAATAACTGATTGTATACATGTTTAAATAGACGCTTGTATTTTCAATGTAAATAAACCCATAGTAATGGTACCCAACAACCCTGCTTGTTACGGAAGCATGATCCATTGTAAGCTTGAATCATTACGGCTAAGAAAGATGATGAGCTCCGTGGCACAAGTACATACATCATAATGCTTACCTATGACAGCATGATCCACCTTGTATGTATAGCCTTATATAAGAACGAACCCTAGAGGCAAACAATATCATTACCGCTCATAGTCTTGGATGCACTGATCATTTATGCTTGTTATGAAATAAAAAGACATCAGTTGAGCTATAGTTAGTGTATACTGTATTATGGGCTGATATGCTCTTTGTTTGAGCGTAACTCGGTCAAATCAGCTCGGATCAAGAAAGTTGAATGATGGAGATGAATGTCTGGAGCAGGTGCATCGTTACCATCAAGTGGATTGGGAAAAAGCAGGGAATGGGAAAAAGTGCATGTTGGCTGCCAATGTATGCATTGGAAATGACTTTTGCGTACCTGTCATGCATTGTCCCTGAAGTGCTGACTTTGACTCAGGTACACAAACCTGCCCCTCTGCATTTTTGATTCTATTAGGGTCAAGCTACTTGACAATCAACAAAGATCACCTTTAATATAGCGTCACACTAATAGCATATGTAAAACATGAAGGTGCCTGTACCTCTAAACCTTACAATGAAACGTGGGCTCTTTAATAGAGCAATATTGCTCGTCGGGGTGGAGCGCACCTTGGGTGCAAGTTTCACGATCGTCGTGTCCATTCTCAGATTCACCCAATGTCACCACCAGCCAAAGTGGTTCAGGTCGACCTCGAGAATTTTTTTCGACGAGGCTCGTGGTGACATTGCGAAATCTAGAATCGACGAGATTGATCGTGAAACTTGCACCCAAGGTGCGCTTCACCCCAACGAGCAACTTTGTTCGATTGAAGACCTCACGTTTCATTGTAAAGTTTAGAGATACAGATATCTTTATGTTTTTAATATGCTGTACGCGTAATGCTATATGGAGAGTGGCGTTTGTTCATTGGGAAGTATCATTATCGTTGGTCACCAGGTCACCGAAAATTGTGACCAACCCCGCCAAATTTTTGGCAGGGTCACAAGCGGGGGTAGGCAAGATACCTGCGTAAAATTGCGCCAAAGCGCAATATACCACAGGTATCCTATACCGTTGGTCACAGAATAGCACATAGCTAATTTTATATGATTGATGATATATAAAATGACTACATATTTGGAAGGTACTACATATGGATCATTCATCAATGCTGGAGGAACCTACTAACACCCATCTTTGCCTAGTTGAATATATACAACGGATGTATGCCACGATATGTGATAGATAAACACTTAATAGCGTCCTTGTATTATACACGAGATGACTAGCGTTGATTTATTCAATGTATGATGTTATGGATATTCTATTACTTTCTTTCACGTGTGTGTGTGTGTGTGTGTGTGTGTGTGTCTGCGCGCGAGCTAAGCATCCAATCCTAAATGCCATGCATGACCAGTTAGACGATGTTCAACGTAATAATGCTATTCATAATCCAAACCTTGCATAATATCCAACACATCTCTCTTGGTGAGTTCCTTTTGCAATCGGTCCATTGACT